>JANAVB010031619.1:19676947-19806947 GCA_029216955.1 Iris pallida
ATACAAAACCAGCTGGGTCAAACCCCAGAAAGAGCAAGTGCCACAAAGGAGACTTCACTTAGAAACTAAAACCAGCATATCAATAATAGAATAATAAAGATAGTAAATAAAGAATTGCTAATAATAGAGATAACCACAGTAAACTGAGTACGAGAAAACCATTCAAGTTGCCAGGTCACAACCCTTAAACCAAACAAGGACCGGAGTTGTAACCCTTCACCTGAATAGAAACCCGTCTCAAATACTATTGGTACAGTGAATACAATAAACGAATAGGGACACAGAACTGTTCCGGGAGCCAGGTTACAACCCTTAAACCAAACAAGGACCGGGATTGTAACCCTTCGCCTGAACGGAACTGGACCCCTGATCTTTATTGTTAAGGCTAGTATAAATAATTAATCATGCTGTTGAAGTAAGGTAAAACATGACAAGCATGGCATGGGGTGCCATAAGATAATAAACGAAGAGAGGACACAGAACTGCTCCGGGAGCCAGGTTACAACCCTTAAACCAAACAAGGACCGGGGTTGTAACCCTTCGCCTGAACAGAACTGGACCCTCGATCGTTATTGTTAAGGCAAGCATCAATAATCATGTCGTGTCACAATCTTGTACAGGATCGGGACAAGATTAAGCTGGGATAAACTCCAAGCATCAATAATCATGTCGTGTCACAATCTTGTACAGGATCGGGACAAGATTAAGCTGGGATAAACTCCAAGCATCAATAATCATGTCGTGTCACAATCTTGTACAGGATCGGGACAAGAATAAGCTGGGATAAACTCCATCCAATCAATCACGGTCAATCAAGAGTACGGCTTGATACTTTTAACTAACTAGGGTTATCACAGGCCTAGTTACTAGCAGATGTAATGAGATTATCCCAACAGCCATAAGCCCTGCAGACCATCCGGTTATCCAGGTCGAATGTCCGTTTATGGAGAATGCAACACGCAACGGTGTGCTAGAAATGTGCCATACTCGTCGGTAGGCTACAAGTCCACTTAATGCGCCCAGATAACGGGATTGCCTATAGCTGGGAATCTCTTCATGTCTACTGAATTATTCTAGTTTATTAGCCTTAGTCAATTACTGTAGGTATCCCTGACCGTGGTAATCAGGGATCCCTGTCCTATACATGATGCAAACATTATCGGTTTATTTAGTACAAACACATTCACCCACGGTGTCCAGGCCATTCAATTCTGCCATGACATGCTAGCCGTCGCAACAGCATTCGAGATATATATCATGTCAAATACACTGTCAAGAGTGTGCCACGACGGGTCACTATCATGTCATGTCATTATTTAAAATTAATATTTAACCTGGTATAAGCGTGTATGCAATAACTAAATATAAACAGGGTGCAAGAGTTGTGGAGGAATCATGTGGCTCAGGGAGACGGGGCATAACTTCCACATACGAACTCAAACTGAGGTGCTCCAAAAATATTCGAAATTGCAAGACAAAGATCTAAAACTTTCATGTTTTAAGTTTTTCGAAATTCTGACTAGAAAATAGCTTAACTTAGCAAAAACAGTCATTCTGTGTACTTTTTATGCCAAAAATTCAATTCTGCGTAAAATATGTAAAAGGGGAGGGTTCCAGCATAAAATTTCACATTCTGGGTACCATCCAGCATAAAATACGAAATTTTAGAGTTTCCTGCGTAAAATATTACATTCTGGATACAATCCAGCGTAATTTACGCAATTCCAGGGTTCCCTGCGTAAAATATTACATTCTGGATACAATCCAGCGTAATTTACGCAATTCCAGGATTCTCTGCGTAAAATTTCATTTTACGCAAGCCTTCCTGCGTAAAATTTGATTTTACGCTAGCTTCCCTGCGTAAAATTTCATTTTACGCCAGAACCAGATTCCTCAGCCGACATAAAAATTCAGAAAACTTGTTTTGGCCATAAAAACTTCATTTTAACTCGAAATGAGGTGAATCAAAAACCAAATTCACACGAAATTTCGTGCTCTTGCTCATGGAACTATTAGTTTTCAAAAATAACAAGTTTTAGTAGATCAAAACCAAGAAAACTCCATGAACTCAAAGTTAAAATGTAGATCTAGAAGAATCTATCCATCAAAATTAAAAACTCCAAGTTCTAAAGAGGTTTATAATCATGTAAATAAAAGAATGGAACAATAAAAATCAAGATCCCTCAAGAAGCAAGTTGTACTTGCCTAAACCTCTTGGTTGGTGGAGAGCAACGGTGAGGAAGAAGAAGAGTGAATGATGAGAGAGAAAGAGGGTGGGGTTAATAAATGGGGATGGTGGTGGTAGGTAGGGGTTCACCTTGGTTCATGATGAACCAAGTAAACCAAGCCAAGCCGAACCAACCCAATCCTTCTCCTATCCGAATAAAACCAAGCTCCACTAATCAGAATAAACCCATGAACGATAAATGACAATTAAACCACAATGCTAAAAATGAAAATAAACCATAACTAACTAATCAAAGAAAAGAGAAAATACGGGTCAGAAATACGAACACGTATAAAATACGTATTACGAATTTCGGGGCACTACAATGTGCAACCGTCTTCTTCGTGCACAGCCTTCTACCGACGGTTGACGAGTGGGCTCGTCGACGGCACCGGAGCTTCTAGGTGCTCGTGGGGCGTTGGCAAAGAGTCATGGATTGGAGATGACGTGGTTTGGGATCTGCGCACGTTTTTTGAAGGAGTAAAGAGTTGGAATTTGTGGGCGTTTTTTGAAGGGAAAAAGAGAGGTTGTCAAAAGAGCCAAGGATTCATAGGATTTTATTTGAATCTTGTAAGTCTTAGGATTTTCTATTAAATTTTAGTATTTTGTATTGATTTTGAATAGTATTGAATGAGATTGAGAGAATCTTTGACTTAATTTCTTAATTTGACACAATAGAAGCCTTTGGTAATTTATTC
Organism: Iris pallida; assembly: GCA_029216955.1. NCBI lineage: Eukaryota > Viridiplantae > Streptophyta > Magnoliopsida > Asparagales > Iridaceae > Iris > Iris pallida. Next base: position 19,679,873 of record JANAVB010031619.1, read on the forward strand.
CTTAATTGAAAATATATATACCCTTAATTAATTGAGAGAATTCTCACTTGATTAGTTTAGTATACATAAGGAAAGTCGATGAATTTATAAATTAGTTATTGATAAGTTAGTTTAGTATTATAGTATGCATAATAAATATGCATATATATTTTTAATTACTTATTCATAAATTTTAAATTATTTATTCACATGTTTGACATTTTTGGATTTTTTTAAATTATTTATCCATAAGTTAGTTTAGTATACATAAAACATGTACACATAAAAAAAATGGAGGCCTACGAATTCGGGAGGCCTAGTGCGGTCGCACCCATTGCACTCCCTCAAAATCGGCCCTGCCTGTACTGCTGACCTCCTTGTTTTGGCCGAGGCCTTTTGCCTCTGAGCGGGGGATAGCTCCCTGGCTCCTTCTTTTTTCTCTGCTTTTCCTTTTTTGTTGGGCATACTTGTAAAGGCTACAGTATTTTGCGCCTCTGACATGATATATATATATATATATATATATATATATATATATATATATATATATATATAGTTAAAAAGAAAAAATATACTTGATTGTTCAAATGATTAGAGTGAAAACATAAGATCCGAGTGAACAAATTTTTTATTCTTAAATATTTTCGAAATAGTAGTCATTAGATCTATCTTTCTTAGTGTATATATTGGTTTAAAATTTTACAAAAAATTAGATAGTTTAACATCTAATATGTATGTTCAAAATAAACAGATACAGTTACTGTTATTTCGAAAATACATATTCAGTTACTGTTATTTCAAAAATATTTGTAAATGGTTAAAAGAGCATGAATCTTGATGCAATTTTTTATAACATTTTTTGCATGCACTCCGAAAATTATACTGTAACTTGCAGCAATTATTGTGTAAACGACTATATTACGGGTCCATACCAAGTGACCCCTATCAATTTGAACGAAACACATATGACTAGAGGTCTCCAACCTTTCTTAGTCAACCAAGCTGACATTAACGTTTCTCACATTAATCAGACTAAGTAGTGTTCACATATTTTGGTGCGTCGTGATCCCCCTTCTTTTCTTTTTTCTTTTTTTTAAATGAAAATGCGGTTTTCTTACGCATCCGACGAGTAAATCGTGCGTTCTTTCGGACTTCTTTGGCTTCACCGATTTTTGGAAATGGTGTGATCCCAACCGAAATTAATCACATATATGGACTGCACATTGATAAAGAACCAAACAATCATTACCTATTTACATAAAACTAAAACTAAGACTTGAAATCACTAGTGACAAATGTGCTCACTATTATCTATTTTTTTATAATGGTAGAAATAAATGTATGGGTCTTGTCTAAAGCTTCATATTTGTATATTGTTTTACCTGTATTTTGGTTTTATGTCCACTTATACGCATTTAGAGGAGTGTACTAGTCGATGTTGGTTATGGTTTCTTTGCACTAATGTTTGTTAACACTCTTGAGACTGTTGGAGAAAAAAAATTGATGACTTCATTCATTGCTTTATACCCAAATCCTAACGTCAGTCATTTGCAAGACTAGCCCAAACCTTAATTTTCATATATATGTGAGACCCAAAAACTAAATAACAATTTATCAATTGATGGTTGATGATGACGATCTTGATATTCTTTATCTTGTTGCTAGAATTTTTTATTAACTCGATTTGATCTTACATTTGCTGGATGGGACTAGGAGGATAATCAAGGGAAGCTTCATGGAGGCCAAGGACCTGAAAGATTTATGCTTTATTAACCAACTGGTATGTATGTAAAAAAAAAATTAGAGTGGATGAGATTTAATAGTCGAACTCTAAGTATGTTTTTGGAACTATTTTGGAAAAAAAAGTAAGAAGATGATAGTATGTATTTCTAAGACTAGACTGTATATATATGGATTGAATATGAATGTTTTAAGAGTTCCTTAAATTGATATCTTGAATATATATTTATTTAATTTGAGATGGATTATTTCAAAAACAATTGAGCAGAAATCAAGTAGTATTGGAAATAATTAGAAACTACTTGATTACTATTTTTATAACGCTTTGAAAAATGTATTATAAATGTACTGCATTTATAATACTTTAAAAATAAGTGTTATATATATATATATATATATATATATATATATATATATATATATATATATATATATATCATAAAACATTAAAAAATAAGTGTTATATGTGCGTCCCATTTATAACACTTAAAATACTTGTTACAGATATACACAAAATTTATAATTAATGTTTTTTAACCGTCATAAAAATGTTTATGACGGCTAAAAACCGCCATAAATGACATTTTATTACATTTTTTGTAAGTCCACATATATATATATATATATATATATATATATATATATATATATATATATATATATATACAAAAACCGCCATAAATGACATTTTATTACATTTTTTTGTAAGTCCACATATATATATATATATATATATATATATATATATATATATATATATATATATATATATATATATACATACAAAAACCGTCATAAATGACATTTTATTACATTTTTTGTAAGTCCACATATATATATATATATATATATATATATATATATATATATATATATATATATATATATATATATATATATTTTATATACATCTTAAAAAAAAAAAAAAAAAAAAAATATATATATATATATATATATATATATATATATATATATATATATATATATATATATATATATATATATATATATTTTTTATATACATCTTAATGTTTCCTTCTAGATGACTGTCTTTGTTATCTCCAATGCTTTGTTGAATGATTTAACTAAATTTGGCCCAATATCTAGACCCATTCAACCATCATTGCAGATGCTGGCACGACCTCAAAAAGGGTCAAGAAGAACCATGAAAATCATTACATCAAGTATCAACTCCTAATTAATGCAGGTATGTGACAAGATATATTAAGAATAAAATTGATAGCAGACAAATACTACGCTAATGTAAGAGAAGAAATATACATAACGCAGCTAAGCTGCAAAGATATCTTACGGAAAGAATAGGTAGAAAATGAATGATGTTTTGGAAATATTTGAGGAAACATCATCAAACACACTGGTCGTAGAAAAAGTTTAGGCACCAAGAGTATCAGTTAAAACCATAGACCCACAAGAGGACAGTAAAAGATGAATCTTATCGCTCCATTTTCAGGTAGTAGCACCACAAGAAACACTTTGTTAGCCTTTTATATCCTCAACAATGCAGAACTAGATTTTGTAATTTACTTGTGTGAAGTTACTTATAGGATACATAAGAAGACTGAATGTACCTTGAAATATCAAAATGTCTGGGTAACTAATATGAGCTGATACAGGTACAACCCACCATTGAAGTATCCGACAAGACAGTTCTTGCTTCTTGCATTGAAGGAAATATCCGTTCATATAGAGAAAATTGGAAAGAACAAAATAAAAGAAGATTTCAACTATATAATGTACAGTTCTTTACAGTAAACATCTATTGTTTCTAAGGAGTGATTGGCCAACTAGCAAATAGTTATGTATTGTAAGGCTTTGTGATCCTATGGTTATCAGCAATAAAGTCTAATCTTTAAATAGCCTTATAAATGAACCTAATCTACTAAAATTTACAAAGGCTGCTGCCACATAGTGCTGCCTCATTTCAAGATCCAGGAAGTATGTTATGGAAATGATATGTATTAAGCAAATTGTATCAAGTTGCCATTCTAAATTGACAGTGATCAGAAATATCAAATATATGCTTTCAAAATATCAATCACAAGAGTCCTCCAGAAGAACGACATTGTTTATATCTGCAATCACTTACGATCTAGTCATTGAAATTACTCCTTGTAGAACTGTGAAGTGCCACGAAGAACTGAAAGCAGCACAAACAACAAACCAAACACTACACCAGGTTATTAACGTGACAAATAATTATTGTCACGGTAATAACCATGACTAATCAGATGTTACTAATTTTTGTTAGACTTTTTGTCACAGTTATTACCGTGACAAAAAAACAATTTTTGTAACAACTTTTGTCACAATAATAAATGTGACAAAGTTAAATTTCGTCACGATAATAACAATTGTGAATACTAATTTTGTAACACTTTAAATTGTGACAACCAAAATCTTTGTGACAGTAATAGACGTTACGAGACCAATTCTTGTCACTGTTTAATCCGTGATTGATGAAAACTGTGTCACGGATGTAACCATTACAAATTATCAATTTTTCTAATTTGTAACACTTATTTTTCAAGTTTTGTCACGACTACAAATCATAATTTTTTTTTTACAAAAAACTAGAATGTTGATAGTTGCAAACCATAACCTCGCAATATATATACATACAAGAAAACAAATAATACACTAACATAATAAAAAAATCCTGTGTTACAAAAATTACCAATATAAAATGGGATAAAATCATCCAACAATATTTGTACAAATAATGATTCTATATTGAAAAAAAAAAATCAGAAGAATCACCAATACAATGTTGAATACATCAAACTATTAAAGAATATAATGCATTCCTAGGTATCACAAATAAGAGCGTTGATTAATTCATAAACTTTTGCAAAAATGGTGCTCCCAAAATTCAAACTTCACATGTCGTAGATAAACCATCCCAAGGCCATACAAGGAATTATAGTGCCTCATCCACTTCCATGTGCACTTCGGTAACTTTACTACATTATCAAAATCCTCCAAAATAACTTACCTGTAAAAGGAAAGACACAGAAAGAATCTAAGCACTGTCTTGTTGCAGCAATATGAGGAAAACTAAACTCGAGAACAATAATATTTTATTAAAAAAAGAAGAAACTCTCTCCCAAACAAACCAACCAACATGTGCAAACATGTAGAAGTAACAATCATTCAGTTTTAAAAATAATTAAGTGTTCTGGGCATTTAAAAAAATATAAGAAAAACAAATATTGGGTGAAAGCAACTTACATTAGTACTTCATGGGCTGCCAAACAATCTAAAGGTCGAGAGCATAGCATTTTTCTTATGCACAAATATTATAGAACTATAATTGAATGCTCTCCTTTTATCACATGCAGAATATTCCTAATATTTTATCACATGCACATTTATATCAAATCAAACTATTCTACTGAAATCCAAATTCAGTCTGTAATTACTTGACTATTGATGGTTCAAACTACTTCAACAGTTCACATTAAAAGGCATATACTCAAATATTTTCATCAGTAAAGAGATTATCTCACCCCTTTCATTAAACATCTCACGAGCAGTAGCCAATTGTTTAACTAGGGTGACATAATTTATTTTCCAGAAAAATACATAAAATTTCGGCACTCAAAGCCTTCAACTTTATAAAAGTAGAAACAATAGAAAATTATATCATCTTTAAATAAAATATTGATATGAATCCATACCGATTTTGCCTCCTTGTATTCAATTACCGCATTGTGAAATGAAAAGGCATGCTGGGTATGGGGGGCCAACTCCGACACAATGAAATGGCTGCATAGACGATGGAATCAAAATATTAGGCACCACTGCTAGCTATGTAAAAGAGTATCAACAACAATATTAAGCAACATTAAACATGTCAAAATTATGTATCAAAAGGCTGCATAGACGATGGAATCAAAATATTAGGCACCACTGCTAAGCTATGTAAAAGAGTATCAACAACAATATTAAGCAACATTAAACATGTCAAAATTATGTAACAAAAGGCTCAAGATGGATTTGTTGGCTTAGTAGTTTGTGTAAACCACTTGGTCATCTCCATAGAATGTACATAGGCATTACCCCTAGACATTGAGAAAAAAGGTGTCAAAACCATTCTTTCTACCAGCAAATCCATACCGGCTAGGAACGGCACCGAGCATTGCTGTGGTATCTAGCATTTTATCATAGTAGGAAAATGTATTGCTAGATATCGATGTACTTGATCCCAGCATCATCCATTTGCTTCCAAATTGAAGACCTGTGATCTGCAACAACCTTCTACAAATCCTTGACGCTTCATGTGTTGATATAGTTCCCGTACTTGGTTTATGTAATTTCCTGACTACAAAAACAACAAGAAATTCACAAATATTGCAAAGACAAAAACACTCTAGGGTGCCAACTACAGTTCTATAAGGTTTGGAGAAATAATTAGTATGCGCACATGGTTATACAATTAGAAAATTAAATATGATACATAATTATTTTTCACAGAATGCTTCATCAAAGTTATAAACAATCTGAAGTAGTGCATTCAATTATAACATATGCTCATTAGATAGGGAAAAAGCACTAAAATTGTCAAACATAAAAATCAAGTAAAAAGACTTCACCTTGATTTGGGACCAGAATCTTGGCTTTAGAGAGAAGGATTCTATTAATCTTGATTTGGGAGCAGAATTCTTGGCAAAGAATGCCGGCAGCCCCAAAAGGTATATCCCACCACAGTGGTGTTTCCTAAAGGTGTCGAGAAAACCTATAAGACTGAAAGTTTTTCTCAAACGATTACCTTTCTTCTATCGTAAATCCAACACTTCTCTTGTTTTCCTAGGAACTATATTTTACCATACTACCATCATCAGAATATAACATCCATATAAGTCTGTAACGATTAGCAGTCCAAAAGGATGAACTTGTTCAGGAAAATAACAGAATGCAATTAACATGCAATTACCAATTTGTGATCATAAAACAACAAGATAAGTAGCTAGAAGTGCCTTGTTCAGGTATCGCTGTATGAACAAATCAATATGCCAAATGGTGAATGCCTCAACAAATCAATATCCCAAATGGTGCACCTAAATAAAAATATGTGTGCATGAGGTGGTGCAGATTTATTCTCATGGTTGTTGTTCCTTCTTAAATCTCCAATACAGTAAAAAAACTAAAGACTTCTATCGCAACCTTGTCCAGGTATCGCTGTATCAGCCTCTTCCCAGAGCTCAGGAAATGCTCATTAATGTTATGGATGCTTTCCAGTGCATGATCTGCGCCTTTCCCTTTATTGTGAGTACCCAAGAAAATTAATGCGAAAATTGCGATGTCCTTACTGGAACACAAAACCTAATAGATGGAAACTATTTTCAGTTGGTTGACACAATAGTGTGGTCTTGCTTACCTTTTAAGTGTGATCAATGATGTAGATGTTCACACGTCCATGAAATGAACAAGTAGGTTCATGTAGCTCCTACCTACCAACAAGATAGCAACATATAGGCACATGGGTCAATCGAGTGCTTGTTGGCCAGTTAAATCCGAAGACTACAAACTTTAAGCTGTTGTTAGTTGGACAAGGATTTACAGAATCTTGCTTTGACACACACACACACACAGAATGTTGAAGATTTCAGTCTCAACAACAGCCCCCTCATCACTGCCAGATGAATTCGAGGATGTCGAAGATTTCGGTTCATATTTGGTCAATATAATTAACCATGACAAGATAAGCATCTATGCAAATACACACCTAAAAAAAGAGAAGAAATCGTATGTCACAAGACTATTGACGATGAAAATCATGTATGTATCATTTATCTATTAAAGGACAGTATGTACTGGGCTCTATTCTTGCTGTGATGTAGTATCTTATAGATCCACCATAATCAACTTACCTATCTTATCATAAGAAGTTCTTGGATTCTCCAAAGGTACTATTATTTCCTTGTTAAAGATAAAAATAGTGGATAAGTATTAGATATAGACAGAATGGATATAGTTAATTATATATTATTTAGTCATATGAACAGGTCCATGCCAACAAAAAAGTAACGATAAGGAAAATGTAAAGTAGAGAATACACATTATAGAAGAAAAGTTAAAGAAATAATTCGATAATGCATACCTAAAGATTGAGTAGTGTGAATGTCCTAAATTAATTCCTGATTAAATTATCAAGGAGGATCACACTGTTCCACAGCTTTTTCAGGCATGGTATGGTTAGGGAATAGGAGAACAATGCTAAAGAACCCATAGAACAGCCCTGTAATGGAAGCCTATCGTAGACAGTAAGGCATATCCTCTTTGTCACCGTCCAACTTTGCAAACCTAGCATAATAATACGAAATTGACGACATAGCTGCAGACAACCATAGTTGCATTAGATTTAGAATGGTAACATAGATGAACGATAAGTATGATGCAGTCGAATATAGAAATGAGAAATAGGCACCGTAACCAAATGATATTTAACAACTCAGTAATATGGAATCTGAGTCTTGTTAAATCATCATCACTTCCATTACCAAGAGAAAAAGAGCAGTAGGAAAAATTTGTAACCCATACCAACTTTTGATTTGTAATTATTCCTACAAGTTCAAACGTCTAGAGCGTTGCTTCAAGATTGATCAACCAGAAATTTGTTTTTTTTTCCTTTTTTTGTGTGTTGGCATATCTCAATCGGCACACCCAACTACAAATCAATCTGCATGACAAAAAACCTAACGTGAAAGAGAGCTCAAAAGTGATGCAAATTGAGACGTTTATAGGTCCATAGTGACATGGTTCCATCTTGAATTTCTATTAATGGTGTCACCGAGATATCTCCTCCTAAACCTCATGCCCCAATTGAGGGCCATAGTAGGCCCTGTTCCTTGAAACAGAGGAATAGGCAATCGACATAGCACCAAAATCCATGGCGCACAAACATGAATACAAAATGAAAATATATTTAATATCAGTCCAATCTAGAAAACGACTCCTAGGGTTTCCCAAATATGAATTTTCCCATCTATAGACCTATTGGTGAATTGATTCTCGTCTACGGGGTTAAATTGGACACAAATGACTGAATAATGCATCAGGAAAAAAACAGAAAAAAAAAAACTTAAGAATTGCAAACACTTTTAGAGTTACCAAACACCAATGAAAAGGAAAGAAAGAAACAAGGGAAGCTAAGAAATGAATGAATTGTTACGAACAAAGACTCTGATACAGCTTTCACATCCCACTTGTGAAAGTTGGATGCTATTGTCCATAGATGATGATAAAAGGTACTACATGAATATTTTTCTTAATTAAAGATTTTGTTCGGCAAGTTCTAGCAATATTTAAAAACAAACTTGATCTTCAATATATAATGGATCATAGACACTCTGACAACAGATCAAAGCTACTCCATCCCCTACTATGAATGAATGGATCATAAACACTACATACTATCCCAGTAGTAAGACACCTTCAATGGATGACATCCAATAACAATACTCTCCATCCCCATCAAGTTATACAGATATAAGCCCAAAATCCTGTAGTGCCCAAACTCGATTCGTGTCCATACAAGAGTCGATACCATATCAATATTCGTGATACATAGATGTCAATTAAGATTGATTATTTTAAAAATGTCCAATTGAATGTCTGCATTGAATGGTAGGTTAGGGTTAAGAATAAAGCATACCTGCTTGGCCTTGTAGCAATCGACAAGTGCTGCAGGTACTCCTAGCAGCGGAAGCGCTACAGGAGCCGCATCCCCATGGTATTTCATCAAATTAAACAAGCATTTCGTCGAACATGTCATGGACATGGTGATACGCAAGTGTAGGTCCCATTGGGAATGGCGATGCTGAGATCGGTAGGGTCGAGAGGTTTTGCTTGAGCTGGGACTTTGGTCTGACATCGTCTACCACGTGTTTTTTTCCCACAGGAGAAGATGGTGTACTAGTAGTAATGATTGAAGTCGTAGCCGGCAGAGAGAAAAGAACCTCTCAACAGAGTGGCGGCACTCTCAGAGAGCCTCTTGATCTTGAGGAGAGGATTAGGATGACTCTCCTCTTGCTGGTAAAGGAGCTTCTGGATTTGGGGATTGGGCTCGTCGGCGGTGGAGCTGATGCCGTTGATGATGACTCCCCTCCTCAACCAATGAAAAATAGTGGTGGAGACGGTGGTGGTGGCGGTGGGATTTTTGCTCAGGGAGGAGTGATATCTGAGAATGGTGAAATGTTTTCTCTCACACTTTGCTTCCTTTCTCAACCAGTGAAAAATAGTGCGGGAACCGTGAAAAAATAGTGTGGGAATTGGATGTTTTTTCCTTGCAACACTTTTCTTTGTAACATATTTTACTATGACAAAAACTATAAAAATTAAAAAAGTATAAAATTAGAATTTTAGTAACATATTTTTAATTATTATAACGGTTATTACCGTTACAAGATTGTCACAGTAATAAACGTTACTAATTGTATAAAAAATGCGTTACAAATTGAGTGTTTTGGTGTAATGAACAGCACAATCCTGGGGTCAGACAACATCAGTCAGAATATTAATCGACTGATGCAAAAATTTATAGCTAAACCAAGTAATTATAGGGAAAAAAAAAATCTTTATTACCTGGAGAATAAGAGTAACTACTGTAACTTGGCCATGAAGGGCATTGATATTATTTCTTTCCATCAGAAACTTCAAAACCAACATGAAGACATGCAATAATAACTTACCTCCATGATAGAAAAATGCAGTGTCATGTGCGTGTGCTTCATTATTTCCAATATACTATATTGAGGGTGCAATAATAACTTACCTCCATGATAGATTATCTTTTGACATGATAGAGATTAGTCGACTATGCAGAAATTTTAACACAATATATTATGTTGACGGTTTTTTTGCATCTTCCTCCAATCCAAAGTGTAATGTATATTTCAGTTGTCAAACTGAAAAAGTAAAAAAAAGGTGAAAGAGATTGACATATATTGTAAAGAACAATATAATGGTACCGATCTACAAACTCTGTTATTTCTATCAATGTGGACCTTTCAGATATTGTTGTGCCTCAAGGTTCTTGTATTAGAGCAATGCATATTACTTTCTAACTTCACCAGACAATAAAAATCTAGTAAACGAATATGTTATATGCACTTTTTATTAGCAAATCAAATATAACTGGTACAAGTTGCAACATCCATTAAATCTAGTATGAACAAATATGTATACAAGCACTTTTTCTATTAGAAAATTAAATTTATTTTCTGAAATCTCTTATTAGGATGCTGAAACCTACGATCATCACCCATCATCAAAATTTTCTCCAGTAATTAACTACTGATTTGTGTGTAATATCAGTGAAGTATGCATCAGCAATACCCTCAAGGAGGCCATGAAAGACAATTAGCAGAACCTTGTCTACTAAATTTGTTATGATTCCCTTGATTTAGATTAAGGACGTCCATTGCTGCTAGTTTGGTCCAGAAGGAATCACATATTCTCACCTAGGGTGCGCGCAGACACTCCAAAAATACATGATGTGTCGTGTTACTCTGGACACGCCACATACACTCCAAAATATACTAGGACACACCAAATTAGGTGCCAAATCCATGTTGTCATGTTAGAAATGGGGTGTCCGTGCAACATAGATTCTCATATTTCCATCTTCTTTCTCAACGGATCCTAATTAATCTTAAAACAATCTTTCCTAGTTGATCCTGCTCACCTATTCTCAGTGTTTCCCGTTGTTGGTCCCTGTAACATAGGGTTAGTAGCATATAATATCTTAAGTAAATCATCATCATCCAAGCCTCTTCCCTTAAGTATAGAATCAGGTATGGAGCACGAGAGCTCCATAAGAAAAACAAGGTTGTACAACAGGCTTTGACATCAACCCTCTCTCTTGGTGCCAAATACCTAGCAAGGTAGCTATGAAGTTGTTAAATAAATCGGCAACAAAAAGACTAATAAGTGTTCCCAATAAATGGAGGAAAAACATCCACTGGCAGCTCCCGAAAGGAATAACAATAAATAAATAACTAGTACTCAACGAGAACTTCATGAAACTTTATATTTTATACGGTGTCATAAGCCAAATGTCAATAGAAATTCAGGGAAAAAACAGATTCCCAAAAGTTCAAAGCATACTTATCTATCCTGTTGCTTTTCATCTTAAGGAAAATAAGCCTAATGTTTACCTGCTACCCTTTATGTTTTCCTGGCAAGGAAAATCTAACTGGCTACAATTTGATCTACTCTTAAAAGAATTTATAGTCCCAGATCCTTGTTCACTCATTGGGAACACTCATCAACCTTGTACATGTAGACACACACAAACGCAAACCACGTACACTCTTAAAAGAATTTATATAGTCCCAGTCCCTTGTACATGTACACACACACAAAACATGATGATAAACTATCTCGATATGTGGAAAGTGGACATCGATAGAATTATTCACAAGATAAGCATTAGAAAGACCATTATTTTTCCAACCAGAGCAATCCTTACCTGAGAAGTATACGAGTGCCAATGACTAACGTATTCTAAATTGTCAGAATATAAAGCAGCTTCGAAAGATACACAAAAATGTCACAGAGTTTAGCTTTTAGCAGTCCATTCGTCCAACATCAGATGTCAAAGAACAATGTATATAAGAAAAAGCTAGCAAATTAGAATTATCACAAAATAAAATTGTACTTGTTAGAATAGCAAGGGTTATACAGGCTAAAATCTTCAATATGAAGAATGTCATAAAAAATCAAATAAAGACCAGTCAGAAATTAATAAAAACTAAGCGTCACTTTAGGACCTAAGATAAGGGATCATACAATTTTGACTAAAACTGATCCCGCACCATAGAAAATGATAAGAACACTGAAACTAGAATGGTCCAATACCCAATTGAAAGACTTCTAAAGTGGTTTAAAAGCATCCTTTTACAAAATAACCCCACTCTATAATATGCTAAAATCCGTAGATTATCTCTAACTTGCTAGGATGCTCAGATTCTCGTAAACCTAAGAGACATTATTGGCAGATCAACTATAGAAACAACTCTTCAATCCTCACAAAAAATAATCCAAAATATAACACATGTTGCATTTAAACTATGAAAGAACATAAGTCCGCAAACAAAAAAGTTTTAATCAATTAATTAGGAATTAGATAAAAATATATTCACCAACTGTTGTATTATAGTCCATATACACACTTACTAATTCGTTCCTCAAACCTCAACGTACAACTGTCCCTCACATAATCTACTGTACCAATGAATTTTACCGAAAACATAACAAAGTTGTGATCTTTTTATGGTTATTTATACCCAAAAAAAAATAATTTTGTGCATAGATCTCAAATGCAACAAAGTAAAAAAATATATAAAAAAGTCAAATGAGATGGAATATCTTACCGCTTTCGTGAGCTTCTTGATCAGACCCATCGGGTTCCTCTTTAGTCTGTACTGGAACCTGCAACAAGTCATCGAGATCCAATAATGGATCCGTGAAACACATCGAAAGATCCGCTAAGAAAGAATATACAATATTCGTATTATACGTAGATTAGGTTTCAGAATTGAGATATATTTCAAAACTGCAATGTATTTGAAAACCATAGTAGTGTTTCAGAATAGAGTACAAGCATTACATGTCAGTTCCTATAAGCTAAGTACCACTATACCAACTATACATAGAATTAAAAACATCATCAACAACAACATATTTCTGAATCGCTCACATTTCAAATGTTAGATTATTTAATCAAAGGGCTACACGAATATAAGGTATTTCTTGCATATCATATAAAACGTGAAAGATAAACATAAAAGTAAACAGTTATGTTCATCAATCCCATGCAATAGTAATCGAATTACTTTACCTCAAAAAAGTTTGAGCAAACACTTTTCTTCATCCAACAGTCGAGAAAAAGTTGCTCATCTATGTTTGAGAATCACAAGAACAACAATCCAGTGCTTATATTAAATAGAAAATGTAATACAGAACCACAATTAGCTTGTACTTTTCTGTCCTAGTCTAATCAACTGATGTAATCCTCCAAGGATTTGGCCCTGAACTGATCGGCATACTCCCACGCCTTGCACACGTTCGCCACTTCGAAATATTTTGAATTCAAAATATGACTTAAATTCACTCATAAGTCAGAAAATGGACATCAAAGAATTGAATATTTTAAGTTCACTCACTAGCCAGAAAATGGATATCAAAGAATTGAAAATTTTAAATTCACTGGCTTAAGTTCAAACCTTAGAAATGTTTGGTCTGAAACATTTGACATACCTGGGCGTAAGTATGAACTCATTTGAAGGAATTCGTATCCCTGGCTTCCATGGCTCCATCCAAAATTGTGGTACCTTAACCTCTCTGCCCCTGGCTTTGCAGGACAAGTCTCACAACAGAGATGCCAACTCTGACAACAGCACGAGAAGCTTCCATTGCCAGCAGTCTCTATGAAATAATATTACTAATTCAAAGTAGCCCATCGAGTTTTTGGAAGAAACAAAAGAATGAAAGTAAATCAATCACCCTTGCAATCAAAGACAGGCAACAATTTTGGACTTGTGATTTTTGTTAGGGATTTCAGTTCCAGGACCGAAGTGTGCGTTCTATCATGTGCCTCGGCTAGGGACGACTCATCTGAGTCAAGTAGCTCGAGGAGCACAACTAGTTTAATATCTATATTAGCTCCTAATTGTCCCGAATCCCAAATCCATACCAAATATTTCTGTTGATGTCTCATTTCCTCCAAAAAAATCCTCAAATTTGTTCCCTCCCAAATTTGTAAATAACATATAAACAAATTCCTAAATTTGTCCAATCCCAAATTTCTTGAAAGAACAGTCCTACTAGTAGAAATTGAAGCCATGAAAGGATTGAGCAAAATGTAGAAATTCAATCTTTAATAGAAATTCATTGCATAAATTAGGGAAAAACATACATTACAAAAAATATTAGGGCAAAATCGTGGGAGGTCGAGCGTGGTCTGGAAGTGGAGGCTTTGGAGGCGGGGGACGAGACAGGCACGCGGGGTGTGGGGAGCACGATTGCGGTGGTTTTGATGCTCCTGCTGCTATCAGCTCTTGTGTTGTCGACGAGAACCACGAGTAGAGTCGTAGGGCAGTTGCCACCACTGCTCCTTCCTCTTCGGTTGCCGGTGAAGAAGGAGAAGATGAGGAAGGAAAGAGGGGGGAGAGAGATGATTAATGGGGATTGGAAAATGGGGAAAGAGTTGTGATGGAAAAAAGAGGGTAAAGGGGTTTTGAAAGAGGGGGAAAATGTTGTCGTGTAAAAAAGACGAACATGATCGGTTCGAGAAAATTTTTACAGCTCATATAACGTTTGCGTATAGAAATGTTATAAAAAAATTAGATTATATATAACCTTATTTTTATCTAAACTAGTCACATTCACGTGCGTAAAATCAATAATAGCATTAATAAAGTATATAAAAATTAAATTATATTAGAATATTTTAAAATATAATTTGAAAATATTTGAATTTGATTTGTTATGATTATTTTTTAAAATTTTGGGTATGTGTTTGATTAGATAATGTTATGCAGTTAGTTTAAACAAAATTTTATTTTTTAAATATATTCTAGTATCCGGTAGTTTTAAATTTTTTACGTGAGGAAAGATGATTCGGTTACCCACACAGAAAATAAGAAAGGTAGTTAATTTTAAAATCTTTTTTAAAAAAAGAGGAAAAGGGTTGATGATATACACGGCTTAGACGGCTAATTTTTGAGCCGTTTTGAAGACTCATTATAATATTAGAGATGTTATAATAGGCCTTAAATACATGATAACCGTTGTAATAGTAGTCTCTTCTAAAATTTTGTAACACTTTTATATGAAATGTTATAAAAACAATTTGTAAAGCATTATAATATTGAATATGTCTAACAATTCGATTTGATATGGTAGACTAGTAAACAATTTAGTCAGGATGAAAATAACATACTAAGATCACTCAATAATAGAATTTATTGATTACAAAAAATTTGTATAACAAACATTTATTCAATCTTTGAGGGCTTTGCATTATACAAAAGTAATTCCAAACTTAGGAACTTAGCTCTCTTCGAGTCATAGATATTTATCATCATACTCAGAAGATTTTATTTGAACTCGTTTAATAAAAGTACCAGCATCATCCCCTCAGCTTCCTGAACCGCTTTGGAGAGGACTTGCCAGTTATTCTCAAGTTATTTAATCGAGGATTAAGTCGAAAATTATACTTAACTCCTTGTATGTTTTGGCAAACTAGTTCCTCAATACATCTGAATCGTGTAGCCTCAGAGATAATCTGAATCAAAACAATGAGATGCGTAGCCAAATTTTTATTTAGAGACTCAGGATTGTAGTAGAGATCATTAATTACACGGTTTAGATCATGGATCCCCAACGATATATGAGATCTATGGCATGCATGTCTTTCAAGGTCCAAGTAGTTGCTGCCAAAACCAAGTCGATTTGGTTTGGGATACCAAATATCACTGTCAGGAGTATCGGCAAACAACATAGTATGACTACCAACTTGAAAACCTACCAAGTTGACATTGGTGATATTCAAAACTACGTAATTTTATTATCACGCTGATCAGAAATTTTTACTAAGATAACCCCTTCAACGGAACCGGACGAAGGGCGCATCAATGCAATATCTTTTACATAGGTTCCACTGCTTAAACGAGCTCGTAGAACGTTCATGAAAGCCTTGTAGGTATCAGCTGTGCAGTCTCTGACACGAAACTCCAATATATCGTCGTCTCTCATCATAGTCAAAGTTCGAGGCAACAAAGACGGTCTACCAAAGCAACATGGTTGAAAAATACCAACCACATATTCATATTTTCTCTACACAATGTTAATGAATATAATTAATATCGAATTAATGTTAGAATTAATATAGAATTAATATAAGAACTACAATGCTGATGAACAATGACAGGTAAACGACTTTGACTTATTTTTTAATTTAATAGACAATATAGCTACAACAGAATATAAGTATCAATTAAGTCTATATTGGAAAGAATATAAAAAAAGAACATTATAATAGTATGTATCCTATAAAGCGATGAAATCATTTAAACTATCAATCCAATAAGTCTGAGCAATGTATGGTAAAAATACTTTTTTTAATCTACAACAAGTACTAAATAAAAAAGTGGAAGCGACTAAAGAGCGGATTTATTGGTGGGCTCCATCCTACCCAGCCCAAATATTTTTTCTTCTTAATCATAAGTTCGGGCTCCAACCCAAACAGCCCACCGAATACCAATGACCAAACCCATTACCCTATACATAAGTAAAGTAGCATGACAGGACTCACATGGTGCACACACCCTAAGAGACACATTTACTAGAGAGAAGGGTTTGCGCACCGTGTGAGTACTGTCATGCTGCTTTACTTATGTATGGGTAATGGATGATTAAGAAGAAAAATATTTGGGCTAGGTGGGATGGAGCCCACCAATAAATCCGCTCTTAGTCGCTTCCATCTTTTTACTTAGCACTTGTTGTAGATAAAAAAAGAATTGTATTTTTACCACTCATTGCTCAATATATGACCTTTTACAATACCTTTCTTTTACTTCTTGATTGGACTGGTAGTTTAAATGATTTTCATCGCTTTATAAGATACATACTATTATAATGTTCTTCCTTTATATTCTTATTGATTGGACTGCAATATAGACTTATTGATACTATTCTGTTGTACTATATTGATTAAATTGAAAAACATGTCGAAGTCGTTTACATGTCATTGTTCATCAACATTGTAGTTCTTACATTAATTCTATATTAATTCTAACATTAATTCTATTATTAACTATATTCATTAACATTGTGTAGAGAAAATATTAATGTGTGGCTGGTATTTTCAACCATGTTGCTTTGGTGGACTGCCTTTGTTGGCTCGAAGACTTTGACTATGATGGGAGACGACATATTGGAGTTTCATGTCAAGGACTGCACAGTGGATAGCTACAAGGCTTTCATGAAATTTCTACGAGCTCATTTAAGCTGTGGAACCTATGTAAGAAATATTGCATTGATGCGCCCTCCGTCCGGTTCCGCTGAAGGGGTTATATTAGTAAAAATGCTTGATCAGCAAGATATGCAAATTACGGTAGTTTTGAATATCACCAATGCCTACTTGGTAGGTTTTAAGTTGGTAATCCAACTATGTTTACCGATCCCTGACAGTGATATTTGGTATTCCAAACCAGATCGACTTCGTTTTGACAGCAGCTACTTGGCCCTTAAAAAATATGCAGGCCATAGATCTGAAATAACTTTGGGATCCATGAACTAGCGTACAATTAATAATCTCTACTACAATCTTGATTCTCTAGATGCTGAAAATTCGGTTAAGCATCTCACCATTTTGATTAAGATGATTTCTGAGGCCGCACGATTCAGAGATATTGAGGAACAAGTTTGCGAAATCATACAAGAAGTTAAGTATAATTTTCTCCCTGATGCTCAAATAAATACACTTGAGAATAACTGACAAACCCTCTCCAAAGCGGTTCAGGGAGATAAGGGGATGATGTTGGTACTTTTACTAAACCTAAACGAGTTAAAATAAAATCTCTACGTATGAAGATGTATATGTCTATGACTCGAAGACAGCCAAGTCACTCGGTTTGGAATTACTTTTATAATGCAAAGCCCACCAAATATTGAATAAATGTTTGTTATAGAAATTTTTTGTAATCAATAAATACTATTATTGAGTGATCTTAGTATGTTATTTCTCATCATGACTAAATTGTTTACTAGTCTATCATATCAAATCGTTTTGTTAGACACATTCTATTATAACGCATTAAAAATTGTTTTTATAACATTTCATATAAAAGTGTTACAAAATTTTAGAAGAGACTACTATTACAATAGCTATCATGTATTTAAGGCCTATTATAACACATCTACTATTATAATGATGCTTTTAAAACGGCTCAAAAGTGAGCCATCTAAGCTGTGCATATCATCAACCATATTCCTCCTTTAATTTTTTTTTAAAATTAACTACGTTTCTTATTTTCGGTGTGGGTAACCGAATCATCTTTCCTCACGTAAAAAATTAAAAACTACCAAATACTAAAATATATTTAAAATAACATTATGTTTAAACTAACTACATAACATTATCTAATCAAAAACATACCCAAAATTTTAAAAAATAATCATAACAAATCAAATTCAAATATATTCTGTTGATATTTAGTAAGAGAATATGTTATATTTAGTAGGGAATATCCTGAGGACATATTTGGGATGCCAGAATATGCCACAGGATATTCCATTGGATATTCCATGATGTAAAGGCTATATAAAGCCTATGAGATTATCAATAAACATATCAATCAATCTCAACATGGTATCAGAGCCACCTTTCCAAAAACCCTAACCCTAGCCGCCACCAAAACCCTAACCCTAACCCCTCTTCTTTCCTCTCCTTCCCTCTCCCGCTGCGGCCACTGTTGCCGCTGTCGCGGCACGACTGCTGTCGCTGCCGACTGCTGTTGCTGCGGCCACTGCTGCCGCTGTCGGCTGCTGCCGCTGTGGTTGCCGCTGTGCGTGCCTCCATCGGAGGATGACGAAGACGAAGAAGACGAGGACGAAGGAGATGTCGATGCCTAGATTCGATGAAATCAGACATGTTCGGATCTATGAGAGGACGAGCGTGAGTCGTGGAGCAAGCGTGACGTGATCGGAGAAGAAGCATTGACGGAGGCGATCCTCAAGAAGCTGGATGCTGACGATGTGGCGACGTTGATGAAGTTGATGAAGATGTCGGCTGGTGAGAGCACGACACGAACGCCGCCAAAGTTGGAACTACCCTTCATCGATCTGAAGCTGGACGGACCAGCCACCTATCTGAGTTGGTCACGGCGGGTGAGAAGAACCCTTACAGAAAGAACCTAGAGGGATTCTTGACGGACGAGAAGACAGAGCCGGACGAGGGCTCGACAGGACGCGACGAGTGAAAATCCACTCATATGGTGATTTACATCTGGCTTCTCAATTCCTTAGTCCAGTCTATTGCCTCCACAGTAGATAAAATTGAGATGGTGAAAGACGTGTGGAGAAGCTGAGAAGAACCTATGATGGTGTGGGGAACAACTTACGGATCTTTAGATAAAATGAGAGATCGACGACACTGTACAGGGAGAGAAGACGGTGCAGGAGTACGCCACAGAGTTGGAGCGTCTCTGACTGGATTATGATCACTCCTCAAAACGGGCAAGCTGCGGGGACCCAAAGTGCAAGGAGAGACATGTGTGTCTGTAGGAGAGGACGATGAAATTTCTCAAAGGATTGAATACTGCATTCGCACAGAGGACAGCCTTACTCCTCGCACAACCAGAGATTCCTAGTCTCGAGGAGGCTATCTCAGCTATGATCCAGGAGGAGACGCGCATCAGACTACAGGCGGGGACAGGTGGTCCCCCCCGAAGCAAAGTCAGCACTAGCGGTTACTAGCTCGGACGACACAGGACCCAAGGGAGCGCTCTGACAACACAATCGGCAGTGCTACAACTGCGGGGAGATGGGTCATCATCGGTATGCTTGTACCAAACCACTAAGGAGGGAGACTCAGGTGGTGGACGTGGACGAGGATATGGTGGACGTGGTCGTGGTCGAGGCGGCCGAGGAGGTTATCGGACAAACCTGCTGGTAGCAGAAGGGAATGGAGGAGCTGGTGGCACCTTTACTGAGGAGGATCAGGCACTGCTGGACCTGCTGGAGAGAAAGCAGAGAGCGTCCACCGAAGGAGAGACATCCACCCCATTCTTCGTTGGAGGCAACGCCGCTATGTATGTCCACCCATCAGAAGGTACTAACGAGTCACTCGCTCTTGTATCTATGTCTTCCCTTAAAACGTCAGACTGGATTATCGACTCAGGAGCATCTCGGCATGTGACCGAGAACGCTAGTGAGTTTTCTTTATACACTCACCTAGCATCAGTAGACACCATTCAGACTGCAGATGGCACTTTCCAACCAGTGATCGGTAAGGGTACTGTTAATTGTACAGGTTCAGTAAGATTATCCAATGTGTTACATGCTCCACCCTTTTCAGTTAGTCTCTTGTCTATTAGTTCGATAATTCTCCAACTGAAATGCATTGTTTCTTTTGATATTCGTAAGGTGATCTTCCAGGAGAAAGGGACGGGACGAAGACTTGGACTGGCACCTGGCATGAGGGACTGTGGTACCTAGATCGAGAAGGACTGGACTCAGCATTGGTATCTATGGTAGAGAAGGCTGAAATAGGAGAGTTGCAGCAGAGGACTCAGAGGACTGAAGATACTTTGATACTTCATTATAGGAGGATGGGACATTCTTCCTTTGATACTCTAAGTAAGTTGTATCCAGAGATGTATGCAAAATCAAATAAACGAAAATTAGTATGTGATGCATGCGAGTTAGGAAAACTTACTAGGAGCTCATATGTTGGTACTGGTCATAAGAGCTTTTTGTTTTTGAGGTAGTACATTCTGATGTTTGGGGTCCATGTGCTACTAACACTATGAATGGGTATAAGTACTTTGTTTCCTTTATTGATTGTGCATCTCGTGTCACCTGGCTGTATTTGAAAAAACAAGAGTGATGTATTTGCTTGTTTTCGGGACTTTCATAAGCATGTCCAGACTCGGTACAATACAGTGGTGAAGGTACTGAGGTCTGACAATGGCACGGAGTACCAACAGGACGCTTGCAGAGTACTTGTCAGCACACGTCATACAGCATCAGACCACTTGTACATACACACCAGCACAAAATGGAGTAGCAGAAAGGAAGAACCGACACCTTCTGGAGACCGCAAGAAGTATGATGATCGACATGAATGTCCCACAAAATCTATGGGGGCATGCAGTGTTGACAGTAGCTCAACTTATCAACAGGATGCCTTCAAAAGTCCTGGAATGGAAGTCTCCATGTAAAGTAGTACAAGACAATAATAGTGGGATACTTCCACTTAAGGTATTCGGGTGTGTGTGTTTTATGAAGGACAACTGACCATCAGTTGGAAAACTTGACCCTAGAGCGGTTAAGTGCATACGTGGGCTACTTAGCGACTCAGAAGGGGTATGTGTGCTGGAGTCAGTAAGAAGAAAAAATTTGTTAGTATGGATGTCCACTTCCGGAGCATGAGCCATATTACCGCCAGGAGGAAACTTCGCACAACACGCATAATACTACCAGTATAAGGCGAAAGGGAGAGATAGATTTGGTGGTAACCGATTTAGAAGTTTGGCATAGAGACATGGTTGAGGAGGAACATGAAGGTGAAGCGGAACATGAGGAGATAAGAAGTGTTAGGCCTACGACTCAGGGGGAGTTACTTACCTACAGCAGGAGAGAGAAGCAAACTGCAGGACCAGTACCCACAGTGCCAGTGCTAAGTCCCTTGCATGCGTCTGTCCCTTCTCCTGAGACACCTACACCATCATCCTCCTCATCTACACCACCATCCTCCTCAGGTGATATCATTCCTCCTACTTCACACCACTATCTATACGAAGGACTACTCGTAGTAATACGAGAAATTCTCCGGACAGATATGGTTGGGATCTTGCTAAGTTTGTTTCTTATGATCATATCTCTTCTTCTCATAGAGCATTTATAGCATCTTTGGATAGTATTACTGTACCTAACAATTGGCAGGTTGCCAAGAACGATCCAAAGTGGAAAGCGGCGATGCACAAGGAGTTGGGAGCTCTTGAGAAGAACCACACTTGGGAGCTGGTGAGCCTGCCAGAAAGGAAAAGAGCAGTCTGATGCAAATGGATTTTTACTGTGAAACAGAACCCAGATGGACAGGTTGAGCGCTACAAAGCTCGACTGGTGGCAAAAGGATACAGTCAGACGTACAGCATCAACTATGACGAGACCTTTGCACCAGTGGCGAAGATGAGCACTGTCAGGACCTTGATCTCCCAGGCAGCCAATGGAGGGTGGAAGCTACACCAATTGGATGTGAAGAATACATTTCTTCATGAGGATCTAGTGGAGGAGGTGTACATGGAGATACCACCAGGATTTGGCACCAAACAGACAAAAGACAAGGTCAGCAGACTGAAGAAGTCCCTATGAAGCAGTCTCCTCGAGCATGGTTTGACAGGTTCAGGAGAGCAATGATAGGGATATCAGCAGATCAATGCTGATCATACTGTCTTCTTCAGACGAAGTGGAGGCCACATCACCATACTTGCTGTATATGTAGATGATATGATTATCACAGACGATGATGAGCAGGAGATCGCCCAACTCAAAGGAAAGCTTGGCAAGGAGTTCGAGGTGAAGGATCTTGGCCCTCTTCGATACTTCCTTGGGATTGAGATTGCTCGAGATACAGAGGGAATTGTTCTTTCTCAAAGGAAGTACGCACTGGACCTGCTTACGGAAACAGGGATGATGGGATGCAAACCAGCTACGACACCGATAGACCAGAAGTTCAAACTGGATGCTGAAGCTGGAAAACCAGTTGACCGAGATAGATATCAGAGATTGGTGGACAAGTTGATCTACTTGAGCCACACTCGACCTGATATCAGCTTTGCGGTCAGCATAGTGAGCCGCTACATGCATGACCCGGAAGGGTCATATGGACGCAATGTACCAGATTCTGAGGTACTTGAAGGGAACCCCGAGAAGGGACTGATTTTCACAAGAAATAATCACGTGAGCATCGAGGGCTATTGTGATTCTGACTGGGCTAGCTGTGCTGACGACAGGAGATCCACATCGGGGTACTGCATATTTGTAGGAGACAACTTGGTCTCTTAGAGGAGTAAGAAGCAGTGGTGGCTAGATCAACAACTGGAGCAGAGTATAGAGCTATGGTTTTGGGAGTCACAGAGCTATTGTGGTTGAAGAATATGCTGACGGAGCTAAAGCTGGACCAGGGAGCCAAGATGAAGCTATGGTGTGACAACCAGTCAGCTATTACTATTGCCAACAATCTAGTGCAGCATGACAGGACCAAGCATATCGAGATTGACAGATTCTTCATTAAAGAAAAGTTTGATAAAGGACTACTAGAGCTGGGCTACGTTCCAACCAAAGATCAGGTAGCAGACGGACTGACCAAGGGGCTTAGCTCTATCAACATGATGAGAGGATGTGACAAGATGGGCTTAGTGAATATCTTTCGCCCATCTTGAGGGGAAGTATTGATATATTTAGTAAAAAATATGTTATATTTCATATGGGAATATCCTGAGGACATATTTGGGATGCCAGAATATGCCACAGGATATTCCATTGGATATTCCATGATGTAAAGGCTATATAAAGCCTATGAAATTATCAATAAATCATATCAATCAATCTCAACAAAAAACTATTACTGTAACTACTAAAATATTCAGTTCAGAATTCAAGACCAAACATATGCAAGAATTTTAAGTCAATAATGTCCTAGAAACAACAGAAAATAAGTTATGACCACCTACTGATGACTTTTAATGCGGTCTAGTAAGTTAAGGTAGAGAGCAGCACAATTGGAAACCATGCTATTCTTAGTAACAATACTGGGATACAGAAACATACCATATCCATGAGGATGGCATAGGCTCAGATCTGCATCTATCAAAGATGTACTTAATAAAATTAAGTCACTGAAAACTAATCAAGAGAATAAGACCTCATCTTGGTATTAAAACAGAAGTTGTGGCATAACAAGTTATTAGAGCTTTAGCATCAGCTTGTATAATGCTAGCATCAACTTCTAAATAGGGTTTTTATGGTTTGAAATGTCAATCTGTAAATTGTAGCATATTTACCTGTAATTTGGAGACATTCAGTAACAAAATAGAGTGGATACTTCCGCTTTAAAAAAACATCAAGCCAGCTTTCTGTTGTAGAAACTGTGAAGCATGCCACAACATCTTGATAAACCGATCTATGATATCTATGCTGCTAAAGATCCAGTCCTTCCATGTAGGAATCAAATAGTTTGAAGTTCCCTATGCACTTTTCTAACTATTAACTCTTGTGTAGTGCTGAACACCAAAAACATGTATCTGCATCTGAGATTCTGAATATAAGTCATATGGCTAATTTTCCGTTCCTCATGTATAAATTTTTAAAATGGCATGTCGAACAGGAAAAGGAAAACAAATATACAAACGTGTTCAAGATTTACCGGTAACATTAATGGAAATTATACAAGAGCATTCACTTAGCTCAACAAATGTTGTAGGGATGGAATGACAGAAAGAAAATCCGAATTATGTAGCCCTTTCTTAGGAATGTGTGTTGGTAGGAACAGTGTATAAAACCGTCTTCACATGTTGGTAAGTTGGATCCAATAAAATACAACCAAGTCCGGGCAATAAACTTCCAAAATCATTTCTCATGAGACCAAAGCGTATCACCATGACAAATACATCAAAGATCCACCATACTAAAAATGATATAATTTTCTTGCATTACCTATTTGAATGTTGTTTGTTAAATTTGACTTCCAAGACTGCTCTCCCTGGGGAAGGCCATAACCCACATAGGCAATAAAATGACAATTATATAGCAAAACTAACTCCTTTTTCTCTACTAGCCTCTAGCTGGAGCATGATGAGACATTATATTGTATATACTCATGTATGTCTATTTTGTACTGAACTACTTTGAAAGGCCATACTTCACTCACTTCTATAAACCAAACTATGCGAAACCTTGGATGACCTTCAGCAGTTATGCTTAACTTTCAAAAAAATTGCACGATGCAACTAATTTAAAGGGTCCTCACCCCTGCAACATATCCATATGATAAGTGCAGAAGGTTGTGCAGTGAGATTCGAGGACTCCCAACAACAAAGATAACAAATGGTATACGTGTTAGTGTAAGCCCTTGAACCCACCATCCATTGGCATCCCTTTTTTTTTCCTGTGCAAGTAACTTTTTGCAAGGCTTATCATAGCCAAAACATCAAAATGTTCAATAATGCATGAACAAAGACAACCAAAATAAAGAATTCACTATGTAATAACTCAACAGAAATAATTTTTTTTTAAACTCTTCATTAGCCCTTATATGAAGTATTAGATGCAGCCCAGGCTAAAGTAATTCCCAATAAAGCTGATTGTTGAATAGATTATAAGCAAGGTGATGATTCCAAAAAATTCTTGCCAATCCGGAGGCTTCCCTGATGATCAAAATTCAGAAAAATATCAAGAATTAATTAAAGACAGAGACAAATAAATTTCTTTTAATTAAAATAAAAAGAACTTTAGGATTTTTCTTGCTCAGCTGGCATGGGTTCCTTCCATGCATAATTCATAACACACTATAGTGACCTGAAGGGGCTTTTAGAAATATAGTCCAGGAAGCACATGCACTTCAAAAATCATTGTTGTGTCTGTTTCATGTGGTGTCAGTGACCGTATGGACGATCCGAAAACAATATTCCATACAATATTCCAAAGTTCCTCAATGACGTGGTAAAAGTGTCAGGATATGCCAAGTCAGTCTGTAAAGTGAAATGCATTCAGAATCGATTAGAATGTTTATAGGGAATTTCAGCAGACAATCACATAAATTATGCTCTGAACAAATCTTCCAACTAACAGTAAGGAAACTCAAAACAATATGTCCCTTGTAAGCAAGAGAGCGCTAACAGTAAACAACTTTAATTTTGGAATTCAAATAATTAAATCATGGTTAATTCAGAAAAACCATAATGCTATAAAATACTAACATAAACTATTTTCTTCAAACCAACTAAAATCCTTATTATACTTGTTGAAGTCTTTGCCACTACACCTAAACTAGTGTTAATGAGGTTTGTCAGATATATACTTATATCTTTCTAACAATACTATCCACCCAACATCAAGATCTAGCATGTGCTTTGGCAATTCTCAAACTCTCACAAATGGAAGAAGAATTTAATTCAGTCCAGGAAAATCCATATCCATATCATTTTGGATTGGAGGGATTTATTTCTCATATAAGAAAGGGAAGACTCAAATTTATCAAGTTATGAATGAGGTTATGGAAAGAAATTCTATTATGCACTCAGTTCATGGACACTTACAGCCATAATGGATTATTAGGTGATTCATTAAGAGGCACATTTGTGCTTTTCTTGATGTACACTTGTCGTGAAACACAATTTGTAAAGTAATATATTAATCACTTATTAGGAAAGACAAATCTTTTAGTAATCTATTGTTGACTTTCCTTTCATCTGATTGATAGTGCTTATAAACAATGTATATGTTGAATTAAAGTTAAGTATTGGGTTACATTAAAAAAAAGACATTAAATAAGCTACATATATCTAAAAAGAAATTATAAACGACAAAACTAAAAATAGATAATAATGCAGACTATTGACACAAATGTAAATTATTGCACTAAAACTTGCTATATGCTCAAATAAGATTTAATGATAGTAAAGCAGCAAAATGGAAACAGAACCTGATAGGTAACGCAATCTTCAGTTTCCCCTGCCATTTTATGTCGAAGAAAGCATTACTTGCATCAAGAACACCTGCACACACACCAAAAGCAGTAACTAAACTTAGTAATCCATACTCACAAAGGATCAATTCAGTTTAGATCTTTACCTGTATAATTAGTTTCCACATGTTTCACGAGACACAACACTGTATGGACATGGTGACACGACACAGGTTTTGGTGCATCGTAGTGTATTTCTGAGTGTCAAATTGTCAATATTGTGATCCACAATGCAACTGATACAACTACGTACTGCACAATTCTTTTGGAATGTTGTTTGTTTTGTAACCAGTACTTGATCACTAAAGCTATTTAAGTGGTGTATTCGACAATTCAGCTCACAAATAGAAATATTCCACAGCCTATCTACTCAAATGTAAACTTACATGCATTATGTTGTTTGCCATTCATTAAGAATTCTAGAATTTTTGCGAAAAAAAACATGATTTTTTTTGTACCTGTAAAAGGGGAATGATGCTCTATATTACACCCACATACAACTAGTCCATTAAAGTTTGATAAATTGTACAAATAACTCCAAAAGAAAAAGAAATTTTTTTTGCCTCTACATACCCGCTGAATACGGGCGCTCTCGGCACTACATGATTCAATTGCTTAGTAAAGATTTCTACTTTTTCGTTCTCAAAAAGGCCCCGTAAATTCTTAAACATCTCTTTGTATTTACTCGTCCCATCTGTCTGTGGCCCTTAGCATTGAAAATTAACAAATTTAACAAACTGATGGTAACCCACTAAAAAAAGAGAATGATAATAAATCAAAATGACCATACTTAATTTGCAGATTAAGCGGTTCCTTATTTTCTTCATTAAGGATCCATCGCATAATATTCATCGAGAAAAAAAAACCTGGCAAGGTCATGTAATTTTACGTTTCCAAGTGTAGGAATTCTCTAACTTGGCAAGGTCCCTTGAAGAGGAAGAGCATTGAGCATCAGCCAGAATTGGGAAAGATTTAGACTTGCCACAGTACAGCTTAGAAATGCCTCGCCCGCAACGAATAGAAGAAAAGAAGAACAAACAATAATTCATCAGTCATGCCACGAGGAACATTTGTTAATACACTCAGCAACGAAACAGAAACCAAACAGAAAAGTGATTTTGAAATTTGGTAAATTCAACGGCCATCCTACCTGGAAGTGAAATAGCGATCAAGCAGGCAATTATAGATAGTAGAGAATCTTTAAACAGAGAAGTATACTTACTAGGTCACCTATACCACTAAATGTAGTGAACTAGTCTAATGACTATGATTGTCTATGTACGTATACGTATATGATACGGTCGATACCCATACGATTTAATATGTCCCGAACCGATACCAAATACTAACCGATACCGACGTTTGGGATCTCTTTAATTTCCAGTCAATTCCATAGAAGAATTGAATGAAAAAGTCCACTCAATAAGAGTGTAAAAACACATTAGGGTTGTAAAATCATGTAAATGAAAAAAGACATATTCAAGGGTGACTATTTTTCATTTCAATTTCAAAATTACTAAGAAAGGACACATAAAATACTTAAAAATATGCCTAAAAATATAATATATTTTCTGAACTTTTAATAATTGATAAAAAAAAAAGTTATACTAGAAACTTTGTTACTCTGATATATCTGAAAACAATGATCCTGTCAATACCGTCGATGTTAATATTTGTAGAAGGCATCCAATACCGATTTTGATATGTAATAGTATATTTTGGAGTGTCTACGTGTCTGTCGGAATAATATAAAATTTTGTTTCTCAATCCTCGCCATAATTCTTCGACTCTCATCACAATTGTGGAGTTTTAGTACAATGCTAGAAAACTTAACATGGTATCAGACTAAAGTATACTCATGAATTCATCTCTTGGTTAAAATAGGCAATCAAATCTGGAGTTCTGATACATTCAAGACAAACATTCCATCTGAAGTTTTGATACAGTGATAAGACTTAAGGGGAAATAAGTGTATCGTGTCTAATACTTGAGTTGAGACTGATCATATTTTCATGAAGTAGGTGGGGTTTCTGGGCAAGTCTGTGGACTATTGTATTCATATAGCCAACCTGGATAAATGGGCGGCTCCAACAAAGGTCCTGACCTTCCTTCTCGACCAGTAGTTTTCAGAAGAAGCCCATGAGTCGAGATGGAGAAGAACGTGAATAGAGGCTTTCCTTTTTGAACTTTTGGTTTCAGATTATTATTCCGCTGCTTGGGTTTCCGAGCACTGCTCAGCTGGTGCAGGAGCCACTCGGCATCGTGCTAGTGCTCTCTCCATGGAACTTCCCCACAGGTATGTATAGTTGACAAGCTTTAATATTATGGTACATATCGAAAATTAAACGTTATCACATAAAGTTGACAAGATACCCCATAGGCATATCAGAACTTCCCCATACTGGTGCATATCGGAACTTCCCGATAGGTATGTATAGTTGACAAGCTTCCCCATAGGCATGAATAGACATACTCTTCTTAGTCATCCATGGAAGAAAGTTCTGTAAAGTATGGTGTTAGAAAGGAAGAAATAACTTATTCCTTGTTATAAGATCATGTAGAGCATGTCCAGGGCCATGTGGCTAGAAAGATATAACACATGTTTTCGGCAGCCTTAGCAAAGGCATAGGAATATAACTCAGGCCTGTTATCATGTGTCGGTTAAAGAAAATAAATAAAAAATGATATTGTAATGCAATTGACCGAGGATTACAATGGACACCAAGTTACACTTGTTATTGGAAGGGAAGAAATCTGGGAACACTGCAGGTCTTCTGAGTAATCTTCCGTTCAAGCATTTACACAAACAGTACTGAAACTTTTACAATCTTAAGGTAAATTCAATTCCTGACCACATCATATAAAGTAAGCTAGAGATTAATTACCGCACCGAATATGGAACCATTTCCTAAAGCATTTTTACCTTCAATATAGAAGAAAATGCATCAAATCTGCAAAATCCAATTATCTGTAAAATTCAGAAGATATCTTCTAGAAGTATAAATAATTTTGTGTTCTAAAAATCGGACTAGGTGGCCGTAGGCGCCCCTACTTTGAAATTTCAAAAAAAAAACTTACCGGTGGTGGACTGGCGGCAGCGGTGGTGGTGGAGCCGGAAGAGGGAGAGGAAAGGAGAGAGGGACGAAAGGAGAGGGAGAGGAAAGGAAATGAGAGGGGAGGAGAGAGAGAGAAAGGAAAGGAAAAGAAATGAACGGAAAGGACAAAGAAAAAGTCACGAAGGCATGGGAGTTATGGGCGGTTGGGCGGCGTGGGAGGAATGGGCGGTGTGGGAGACGTGGATGACAACCGTGGCATGGATGAATTTGACAAGCGACGGGTAGCATACGGGTGTGGAAGAGCATGGATGAAATGCTCATACAGTTAATATCACTTAGGTTTTGTTGAATCAATGATAAAATTAGGCAATTGATAAAGGCACTGCCTTTTTGATCGGGGCTAGTCCGGATTGGGGCTAGTCCAATTTTTTTTGTGTTTTACTCAGGACAGTCCATTTTTTTGATTTTGGGCTGTCCCAAAGTAAAATTCCCCTAAACCCAAAATTTTTCTCTCATTTGCAAAAAATTTTCTCTCTTCCTAAACCCTAATTCCTCTCTTCTTCTTCTTCCTCTTCTCCTCCACCATTTCTCCATCCCCAAGCAAGAAGATAATTTGAAATTCCTAGAAATTTCTTCCACCTAGAAATGTTCTCTTCTTCTTCCTCTTTCTCTTCCAAATTTCCTTCTCAAGAAGATCGATGGCACCCAAATTCTTTCTCTATTTGTTTCCAAAACCCTAGAAATTAAATTGAAAAATTCAAGCATCCATTATATTGTTTATTTCAATTGTCTGTAGCCCATTTGAATTAAACTACATTCGGAGTGGAAAATTACCCATTTAAATTAAACACAAGTATGCAGGAACGAGAAAACTGTGCGTCGACCAGGACTGCCTAATTTTCTGGCAGTCCTACAAACTGAATGGACTGCCAGAAAACTGGACAGTCCTAAGTCACAACATGTGAAACAAAGGACTGCCCATTTTTCTGGCAGTCCTTACTGTATTCAGGACTGCCAGAAAATTGGACAGTCCTACATACAGTAAGGACTGCCAGAAAAATGGACAGTCCTTTGTTTCACATGTTGTGACTTAGGACTGCCCAGTTTTCTGGCAGTCCATTCAGTTTGTTAGACTGCCAGAAAATTGGACAGTCCTTGTTTGTATGTGGACTGCCCAGTTCCTGGGTCCATGCTCACAGCAAGTTCTGTGATGGACTGCCCAGTTTCCTGGTAGTCCACATATGTATGTGGACTGCCAGGAAACTGCGCAGTCCACATACAATCAGGACTTCCAATCTTTCTTCGCGCGCGCGCGCGTGTGACAGCATGCGGGATGAATCTCAATCTAGGGTTACAAAACAGGAAGATTTTTGTAGGGACAAGAGGAATCTCAATCTAGGGTTTAGAAGAAAATTTGAGATTAGAAGAAAATTTGAGAGGAAGAAGAGAAAGAGAAGAGAAATAAAACAATTGACTTTTATACTACCTAATGGGCTAGCCCTAATAAATTTTTTCAATGGCAAACTTGTAAATAACACAAACTTACAAATGGGCTAGCCCCGATCAAATTATGCAGTGCCTTTATCAATTGCCTAAAATTATTAACAACGGACTTGGAACTTACATGCCACATGTACTTATTACTGGTTTTGTTTTCAATATACTAAGTCTACAACCAAATGCCTACAACTCTCTTACAACCACTCATCAATTTTTTACAAGTGGGTCAAACATGGTGGCCTGGCCCACATGTCAGCAAATGGGTGAGAGTTATAAGAGAGTTGTAACATTTGGTCGTAACAACTGTAGCATTACTCTTCTGTTTTATGTTCAAACCTCATAAGTTTTCCACCAGAAGTTGCCTTGTTATTTTTCTTTCTACTAAAAAAGAGACCAAAAATAAAGAAGACCAAATGACAAACGAAAATAGACAAAAAAAAAAAAAAATGAAAAAAGTGATCAACATCTGAAAAAATGCCCGAAAACAAAAAAAAATGGCAAACAAATCAATATATATATATATATATATATTTTTTTTTTTTTTTGAAGCAATGGTTAATTGTGGTGAACTCGTCTCCACTGGGGCTCGAACTCCCGACCACTTGGGCCGCATGCATCTCTCTTAACCACTAGGCTAGAGATCATTTGCATATATATATATATATATATATATATATATATATATATATATATATATATCCTAAAAAATGAAAAACGATCAAAAGCAACAAAAATGACAAAAACTGAAAAAGCGATAAAAAGACCCATAATGGAAAAAAAAGACAAAAAAAAAAAAAACTACAAATAACAGGAAAAACATTTAAAATCGACCAAAATGACAGGAATGAAAAACGAAAAAAAAGACTAAAACCGAAAATCGACAAAAAGACAAAAAGGACAAAAAAAGGGAAAAAACGACAAAAAACAATCAAAACGACACAAAATGACAAAAGAAAAAAAACCCAAAAAGGAAAAAAAATGATAAAAATGACAAAAACAATAAAAATAGCAATAAAGGACAAAATTGTTCCAAACGACAAATACGAGAAAAAACGACAAAAACGAAAAAGATCAAAAACAAAGAAGGATCAAAGCGACAAAAACGATAAAAAATGATATTAAAAAAGGGTCCAAACTGACAAAAAAAAAGTAAAAAAGAACAAAAACAAAAAAGGAAAAACAGGGAAAAAAGATTAAAAATGACAAAAGCGGAGCAAAAACGATTAAAAAGTGCAAAAATGACCAAAAATGAGCAAAGATGATTAAAAAGTGCAAAAACAGCAAAAACGACAAAAAAAGTTTTGCAAAAACGATTAGAAACAATAGAAGTGCAAAACAAGAAAAAGATTAAAAAAGGCAAAAAAAGTACAAAAAGAACAAAAAAAGGACAAAAGCGAACAAAAATGACCAAAAACGATAAAACAACGAAATGACAAAAAAAGGAACAAGAATGACCAAAAACAGGCAAAGACGACAAAAAAACCGAAAAAAGGGACAAAAACGAACAAAAATGACACAAAACGAACAAAAACGTCAAAAAAGAACAAAGAAATAAAAATGACCAAAAAAGATGAAAAATCAAACAAAATGCACAAAAACAAGCAAACATGACAAAAAAAGATAATGTCAAAAACAAAAATGAGTAAAAACGACCAAAATGACAAAAAATGAGAAAAATATGAAAAATCAAACAAAATGCCCAAAAAAACAAAAATGACAAAAAAAAAAGTAGATAATGTCAAAAAAAAAATGAGTAAAACGACCAAAATGAGAAAAAAAAACGACCAAATTACTGCATACCAAACTTTCTCTTAAGTTGTAATGTAATCGCGATTATATAAGTTTTATGACGTAATTGATTTTAGAAGAAACTGATGTAATGTAATCAAACTTGTCATCTAATTATATTACATCTATTTATTTGTCCAACCAAACATTCGAATTAGATTGACAAAGTAATGCCAATTATATTACTTTGTCCAATCCCACAAACCAAACGGGCCCTTAATATATCCATTTCATAGTTAGATCCATCTTTTTTCACTGCTTGAGCGCACTTGCCAGTCTCCTGACAAATTCCCAAAGGACTACAAGTTTAATGTTGCGTGGATCCAAATGTACAACATCCCACCAAAATCTCTCTCCTACGTGGCAGTTACACGCCTCGCAATAACACTACACCAAAACAATCGTTTTCTAACGGCTATAAGAGTTAGGAAAAAAATTTTAACAATTTTTTACCGTTGTAAATTGGGCGTTGGAAATGTTTCTAACGAAAACTGTAACGAATTTTTACCGCAGATACCATTACGTGCAAATGCTTGTAACGATGACGTATGTGTGTCTAATGAACAATGATGTATGTGTCTAATGAACAGGAAATGGGCATGTTATGTCATGCCCCATCCCGGAATCACTCGAATCATCGTCCTCGCAGGGGGGCGTGATACCGCACAAGTCTGGAGTTGCGCTCGTGCAAGGCAAGATGACAAGTTCTCAAATGGTTATCTTTGAGTTGATATTAACAATGAAAGAAAAATAGAGTATACAAAACAATTTGTCTTTATTGATATTCGAACTGAGATTACAAAGGCTTTTGATAGCCTAACAATATATGCCAGATTGGCTACAACACTCAGGTTCTCTCTTGCCACAAAGGATTTCACCATTCCATACATCATGTCTTCTATATCTCGACCGCATCAATCATGTTGCAAGTCCGAGCGTCAATGCGATCGCACGCTTCAATACGCTTCGGCATTTCAAGCCTCGACGCGTTCAAGCGAAGCTTTGCCGCGAGCAATCCATTTCCTGCACCCTGTATGGAAGCTGGTGGGGGTCAGTACGTTCGTCCTCGCATGTACTAACGAAAAGACCAACTTTCTAAACCAACATTTTAGTATTTATGTTCAATCATGCAACTTAGATTATGATCTTGCTATATTCTCCTTAGGGTCGATTTTATGGCATATTCGAAAGCATAAAGCATGATATCATGGCAAGCATGTTATTCGAATTGAATAGGCAAGCAGACAAACAATCTCGTGTTGTTTCGTGGCGCGACTTCTTACCAAGTCGACGCACTCGTCCTTGCATTGACGCAAGGTGAATACGCCCCATTCCTTCCCTGTCATGTTATAAGTGCTCTCTAAGCAGGATCTATGTGTGCGGGACATACGTGCCTGCACTTTCGACCCATCGTTCCGTAACTATATGAAGTTTTGGCGTTCCGTGCCAGAATGGACTAAAGGTGTTTTCTCTTTCTTTTCTTTCTTTCTTTTCTCTCTTTTTTTCTTTCTCGAATTGGGTAGCCCGACGCCTCTCGTAGTGGGTTGTTGTCCCAACTACGGAGATCTACCGCTGCATACCATCATTTACGGCTTTTTATATCTCATTAAGCGGTTGCTAATCGTCTTACAGATGTGCGCCTATCAAAGATTATATCCCTCCTATGTCGAACGGTCCCGGTTCCCCGGCGTATCCGTTTGGAGGGAACGTTCCATGCACGAAGATTTTTACAATTATCTCAAGTCCATTCGACCATGCAACGTCCTATTTTCAAACAACCAAACATAGTCTTGAGCCCGAGACTCATACTTTATCAAACAACCAAATAGTCTTGAGTCCGAGACTCGGACTTTATCATCTCGTATTTCTTCTATTTACTTTCTATATTCTTACATTTCGTACTTCGTTCCAATGTTCGATGGCATCATGCATGCCTCAACTCAATGTTCGTCAACCGAACGACCCGAAGGTCCCGAACACCTTTCGAGACATCATGTCATATTTGACAGTTCCGTCACATGCATGCCACAACTGTATTCTTTCGTAACGAAGCCATATTTTATGATCTTGTGCACGTAGGCACGTTTCGACACATTTATCATCTTTCCTTCGCGTCGTGCACTTGCTACACGCATCGAAGCCGTATTTCTATGTTCTATGCCTTAGTGTTCAATGTTTGTGGCTTGCACGCTAGGGCGCTCGTCTATTGTCTTTCAATGTGCTAGCCTTCTAACTCGTATGCGAAGGCACGAATGGCTCGTACACGAAGGCACTCGCCGAATACAGTTATCCATGTTCTTGTGGCTCGCCTTTACGATATCCAATGTTCCATAGCGACTCGTGTATTTGATGCACGTTTCATTTCAATTGTTCTAACTAGTGTTTGACACACACTACGATTTATCTTTCGATCAGACCACGTCGTGGCGTCGATAGGTTAACATAGCATATGATATATTCCGACTTAGTCATGAAGGAGTAAAGAAGAGTCAATCCTCCCACCTTGAGTCGATACGCCTTGCCGTTTTGCCGAGCCGATGCGGCTCGATTTTATAACTTCGTTGCACGGCCAACTCTCCTGACTTAGCCATTCGAGCACTTCGTGCTTCATTGAATTATACATCCGATTTGGCTTACCGTGCCAATACTTCAGTCCATCGCAAGGCGACGATTTGGTTTCGCGGACCCCTTACTGAATAAGGCAAAATGTCGACCTCTAATATTTCAGCGTAAACGTATAGCCTGCACATGAAACCAACTAAAATCAATACTTGCAACGATTCGGACTTGTGCCTTGGTCGATTCGATTTCTTAGAATCTTCGAGCCGTCTCAACGCACTTATCCTTCGGGGCAATGTGGCATTTCGCATCGATTCAACTCGATGCATTCTTTGACAATGCAACTCTTCACATCGACTTAGTTTGATGTGTTGCTCGGGACAATGTAACTCTCGTATCGATTCGCATTGATATTTCATTCGGTCAATGCGACTCTTTGAGTCAATGCCTCAGCGTAATGTGCCATGCGGAGCGAAGCATTACATGTTAAGCAGGAAATCCCCTTGAGAGCATAAAAGGTGTCATTTTTGCACTTTATAGGGTTCAAAGGATGCAATAGGTCGAGAGAATTATGGAATAAATTATCTGATACCTAAAGAAAGGAGATATGCAAAAAATGCCCACAACATTATGTGAAAGCATATAAATCCATTTTTGATTGGACGAGAAATATAAATCGCTAGCTTGTAATTCATTTCTGCTATGAACATCATGTTTATTTGCGCCATTTTGCTCCACACTGTAGATTATAGGGATTATCTCCATTCTATAAAATTTTCCTTCTACTACCAAGACTGTTTGAATGCATGAGACAGTAAAAACTCACCGAAAACCAAAATAGCAAAGTATACCCCAAAACCTATCCAAGATGTTTATCATAATTTGACCACATATTTTATTAAAAAGTACAAAAGTAACCATGTGACAGTTAATTTACTAACTTGTATCTTAAATTTTGACACACTAGTGTACCTCGTGTATACATGTCTTTCAATATGTAACCAGTCAATTGAAACATCAACATATAACATCTAACAAAGATACAAAGATGCAAAGATACATTTGTCTTCATAAAACATCAATGAGTGCATTATCTCACACAAGAGCAAGGGGCTACATCATTAGTATTCAATCACAAAATGCTTGTTTCTTTAACTAAAATAACAAACATGTCTCCAGGCAAAATCTTTCTTGGAGCATAGATCCCAAAGGAATTACCAGAAGTGCCATTGATACATTTTGGGTAAGGGTCCGAGTTTCATTGCCCCAAGGCTGCAAAAAGTAAAGAAAGTAGAACATAATCAGTGATCTACTAACAAAATGAATGAATCTTCGAAACGCATGCAAAAGTTTCTTGACTGATAAAAGAGGTTCACGATCGATGGTGGTTTAGAAATGTCAATGAGTTAACAATATGAAGTTGCAAGCAATAAACACTTGCTATTTAGAAATCATAAGAATATACGCATGACAAAAATGAATCTATTGTCTGTTATGTGAAACCGAGTTGAAGAGTTTGACACAATGAAACCTTAGTGAGATGAAGGACAATACTCCTCGTAGTGATATTATTAGAAAGAGAAGAAAAAAAAGTAACAAATTTCACGTGTTCATCTCGTTTTTAAGTTCCATATAACATGCAAGATTAATAAAAGCAAGAGATGTTTCCAATTGGGTTTGGTAACGAAAACCTTGACTATATGTTAAATCTATTATAGCCACAGGCTTCGGCAGAAGAAATGAATCCAGAGGACTACTCTAGTTATGTGCCATATAGGCCCTTCTATAACCTAGATTTGAATTATCTTCTAGTATTTGAATGCACAACTATAGTATGTCCTCATGATAACATATTCTTTCACATGATTGTCAGATTGAAAATAAAACAACTCATAAGTTGCATTTTTCAGTTCAACCAACTCATAAAACTCAGTAACAAGAGTTATCAAACACCCATGGCTCATGTTTATCCATTCATCTGCACTGTTCTAGCAGCTACATCTTCCGCACGCTTCTGAGCTGCCTCGGCTTTTCTAGCCGACGTATCGGCATCCTGCAAAGTAACACAAGCCAACATAGACAGATAATTTTTAGCCCACCAAACAAGGATCCAGATTTTGCATAAATTGTAATATCATGTAGCTTAATTCGGAATAGAAAAGTAGTTTCTTTTCGAATCAAAATCAACATCCACTATTTTATCACCTTTCTGCCCACCTAGGTTGCATAGACGACAATGATATGCTGTTTATATACATAGGTTAGAATTGCACCTTAGCAATATATGTAACAATTATGCATGTTTTGGATAGTGACTAGGTTACAAAAGATTCTAGAAAGGATTCAATCTATGTTGCACGGGCACAAATTCGACACAACATGATTCACACGCAACGACACGGATTCAGCGCCTATTTTGGTTTGTTCAGCACCCATTTTGATGTGTTCTAGTGTATTTTGGAATGTCCATGACGTGTTCGTGTTTCTTAGGATTCCTTACTATATTTTAAAAGATGTCCTCAAATTTGTTAATTACTTTAATGTCTCATTGTCTTTCCGAAAACTATGGTCTTCTGCTCTCATTCTAGGGTTTTGCTCTCATTTTTCAGATTTGTCATCCAATTTCTTCCTTCTCTCATATGGAATATGAGAATAATAAATGCTACCAAAAACTCTCAAATGAGCCACAGTTGGCTTGTGACCACTCCAAGCTTCTTGAGGAGTCTTGTCTCGCAAAATTCTAGATGATGCACGGTTCAAAAGATAGATAGCAACAGATTCAGCCCAGAAGTCATTAGGAATACCTTTTGCCTTCAACATGCTTCGAGCTAAATCCACAATTGTTCGTTTCTTCCTCTCTGTGATCCCATTCTGCTGAGGAGTATATCGAG
Organism: Iris pallida; assembly: GCA_029216955.1. Classification (NCBI taxonomy): domain Eukaryota; kingdom Viridiplantae; phylum Streptophyta; class Magnoliopsida; order Asparagales; family Iridaceae; genus Iris; species Iris pallida. The sequence goes on from JANAVB010031619.1 coordinate 19,718,881, forward strand.
CAGTAAGCTGATGGAAATTCCATTTTCCTTCAAATATGTCTGAAAATCATGTCCAACATATTACACCTCCGCTCGGTACGCAAAATCTTCAATGGGAAGCCACTTTCCTTTTCAACCAACTTCTTGAAGTTTTTGAAATATCCATATACTTCTAATTTTTCTTTAAGGAAGAAAACCCATGTCTTTCTACTATAGTCATCAATAAAGGTAAGAAAATAACGATTACCTCCAATTGAAGTAGTTTGCATTAGACCACAAATCTGAATGTATAAGCTAAAATGGTTGTGATGCTCTCCAAGATTTTTTCCAATTGGAAAAGAATTTCTGTAATGCTTGCCAAGTGCACATCCTTCACATACTTTCTCTTGAATATCAACTTTCAGCATGCCTTAAACAATATTCTTGCTAGACATGAGTGAAAGAGTTTTGAAACTCAGATGTCCAAATCTAAAATGCCATAGTCACGAGTTGTCTTGTATAGCATGCAGCATGAGTCAATTTGAGAATGAAGCTTCAAAGGAACATCTTGCTTAGTATCATCTTTACCTTCGTGACAAGAGCACCATTCTTGTCTTTTATCTCATACAGATCTTCAATAAAATGAAGTTGGAATCCCTTCAATAGAAGCTGGCCAACACTCAGAAGATTGTGCTTGAGTCCAGGAACATAGAAAACGCTAGAGATGTGCTTTACTCCTTTCTTTGATTGGACAAGAATATCACATTTACCTTTCACTAAGAGTCTCTTGTCGTCCCCCGTTCGAACTTCACTTGTAATTGATTCATCAAGGTTCATGAATACCTTTTTGTTTTCTGTCATATGGTTGCTACATCCACTATCGATGTACCATACTTCATCATGTGTAACTTCTTCAACATTGCAAGCGAGAAAGAGAGTATCGTTCACACTTTCTTTTCTTCCTCATGCATGAAAGTTGAGCTTCCTTCTTTATTATTGGTCTTCTTGGACCAACAATCTGTTTGATAATGAACATATTTTTCATAATTGTAACATTGAATACGGTAAAAATCTTCACTTCTACTTTGGCCTCTACTTGCTCTTCCTCTTCCTCTTCCTCTTGCTCTCCTCCAATTTGAAGAATCAACATCTTTTTTCTCAGCTTCGATGTATCTGCCTCCATTGTGTCTTCCTCTTCCACGACCTCTTAGACCACCTCTTCTTCCTCTTGATCTCTCCTCCAAAAGACATATGTGTTTGGAAAGCTTGCTCTAGAGGAGTGGAATTATATTGTTTCATATGGAGTTCATGGGACTGAAATGAACCCAATAAACTCTCTACTGAAACTGTAGACAAATCCTTGGATTTTCAATGGCTACTACGGTAGACTCGAATTTTCGAGTCAAGCTTCGTAGAATCTTCTTAAAATTCTTTGATCTTCAACTTTCTATCATTTACTTTCAATTGGTTAACAATTGAAATAACCCGATTGGAATAATATTCAATGGATTCTGCATCTTTCATCTTTAGTGTATCAAATTTTCTATGAAGAGTTTGTAGCCTTACCATTTTTACCTTGTCATCTCCCTTGTAAGAAGAATGAAGTGTGTCCCATGCTTCCTTTGCCGAAGTCACCGTCAATATCCTTTCAAAGATAACCTCATCCACCGCTTGATAGATGAAAAATAATGCTTTCTTGTCATTCTTGCGAGCTTCCTTTAATTCTTGAAGTTGTTGTGCATTGAGACTAGCCACATCAGCGGGTTCCGCAACTCCGTGCTTTACAATATCCCAAAGATCTTGAGATTGGTAGAGGACCTTCATTTGAATACTCCATTGGTTGTAATTCTTGCCGGTGAAGCGAGGTAGTTGTGGCTGCAACATGTTTGTTGTTGTTGGAAGCTATGACACCTCTCTGGCTCTGATGCCACTTTGATGGAGATAAACTTCTTCTGGAGATGATAAAGCACAAGAGGGATGTGTTCTCTTGTTTCTAAAACACTAGAAGAGGATACTCAGAATATTTTGAAGTGGAAAGATATTTATTGTTTTTTGCTTGATGAAAATGGATACAAGATGATGCTCTTATATAGCATATGTATTTGCATAAGTTACATGTTTATTAAATATATAAGTTAAATAGAAAATGAGAAAACCAAGATGAAACTTGTCATGCATATGAACATAACATATAACATAGGATGTTTCTTCTATTTAATTAAAACATGTAACTCTTTAGCTTATATTTCCAACAAATCTATCTAGCAAAATTTGTGCATCGGTAGCTCTGGCAAGATGTTTATGTTAAATATTTAGCCATTTTTTTAATTTTGATTACAACTCGCGCACACCTATTCATCCTTATGGTTGGAAATTCGAACCCTACTGCTCCCATTTGGTGTCCATGCTGCTTTCTACACATGAGTTACAAGCATTGATCAATTTTTTTTTTGTTCTCTACAACTAATCTACTTAAAACTATATTAATTATTGTACAGAACATGACCGCATGTAGCGTGTTTTAGTAAATGGTTTGTACAGCTGGTGGATCGATCACCCTCACATTTACTAAATAAATAGTTTCGTCAGTGCACGTTTCGTTGAGAGTATCCTTAATTGACCAGCCTCTTCACACTCTGTATGCTCTTGACAACTCTCAGTTCTAAATCATTATAACGAAGAGAGTCACCGGCTCACTGTTCTAGCAAACCAAATTAAAAAAAAGAAGAGAAATGATATTTTGTCCGCAGGTTTAATTGCGGACATGATCGCGGCCCATGTGACAGACAACCATTATCTCTCTGCTATCGTCGGGCTCCACCTGGACTAGGAAACCAATAGTCGGCCGCTACGTCGGCCCGTAGTCATAAACCATGGACAGTAGCACTATAAAAAGAAGAAAGATGTAAATATATGGATCTGCATGCATTTCTATTCTCTATTTGGTGGATCATGACCGGAGACACAATCCCCGATCTCTCTAGTCAGTCAGTGCACGTTTCATTGAGAGTTAATTTGCTTGACTTATGTGCCTTTTCAAATTCATTATAAGAAGAGACTCACTCAATACTTCTATTAACCCAATCAAAAATAATAAAGGCTACATATATACGGAGACATGACATTCCTGCTGCTGCTGCTGCTGCATGCATTTCTATTCTTAGCAACATCTACCATCGCAGCAGTGGACAACTCTACCGACCTCTCATCCCTACTCGTTTTCAAAAGCCGCCAGCACTACTACTAGTGGTGGTGCTGCTTCTTTCGACAATATCATCGCAGCAAACTGGACCACGGACGTCCCCTTCTGCACCTGGGTTAGTGTCCGCTGCAGCGACAATTTCTGCTGGGGGTCGTCTCCCTCAAACTCAGAAGCTTCTCCTTGTACGACACCATCTCCCCCCACCTCTCCAACCTCTCCTTCCTCTCTTCTCTCGACATCTCCAACAACTCTCTCTCCGGCACCATCCCTAATGCCCTGGGCTGGCTCCCCCGGCTCGTAACGTTCTTCTCGGCCACAACTCCTATCTGGCCCGATCCCTCGGTCAATATTCAACATGTCTTCGCTCAGGAGAATTGGCTTGTCCCATAACAACCTCTCCGGCTCTCTCTCCATACTAGTATTGCTCCCTCGTATAGAAAACATGTCAATTACGGATAACTTGCTTATTGGCCCCATCCTAATAGATATTGCTCGGTGTTCGACACTTAAACGGATTCACCTCGGTGGAAATAAGTTAACTAAATGTACCATCCTCATTCGGCAACCTGTTCGAGCTTGCGCATTTGTCCCTGGAAGAAAATTAATTCACCGGAGCTATCCCGGCTTAGATGGACCTCACTAAGCTCCATCGCCTCTCTCTGGACCATAACGACTTGGAAGGGAAAATTCCCAAGGAGATGGGGAATCTAGTGAATCTCCAACATCTTTTCTTGAATCATAATGGCATTGCAGGTTCCATACCAATTTCATTATGGAATGCTTCTAAGATGATCCTTCTCTCAGTTTCATTTAACAATCTCACTGGACCGCTGCCTGCTACACTTGGCAAGTTGATGTCATTCCTTCATATCTTGCTCATGACAGAGAATGCTCTATCAGCAGGGCTGGATTTCATCACATCTCTCACCAACTGTAGGGATCTAAATTTTTTTGAAGTGAATACTAATCAACTTGAAGGTTTCTCCCGATGCCTACGAAAATCTACAACAAATCTTCAATATTTTCATGTTTTCGATGACCACATCAAAGAAGAATCCCTGCAGGAATAGGAAATTTGATCTGCCTGATATTGCTAGCTTTGTCGTTTAACGAGATAAGGAGAACAATTCCTAGGACACTTTGGAGGCTGGAGAAGCTACAGCAGATGTATCTTGGTTCTAATAGACTTATAGGATCGATACCAACCGATATCGGCCTAACGACAAACTTGGCAAGAATATTCTTCCAAGGCAACGTTCTCACTGGATAGATACTAGATTCGGTGGGTAACATTAGCAGGCTACAAGAGCTTGGTTTAGCTGAGAACAAGTTATCATCAACCATTCCTTTGAGCCTATGGAACCTACCAGGACTCATTTATCTGGACCTACACCAAAACAGATACGAGGGCCTACTCCCCAATATGTGGCAAACTTGAAGGCCATATACACTATAGATCTACGAAGTAATCGATTGTCAGGTAACATCTCTAGTGCTCTTGGAGAACTCCAAAGTATTACATATTTAGATCTTTCAAATAATTCCTTCCATGGCCAAATTCCTCAGCAGCTCGATAGATTATTCAATGTGGAATATCTAAATCTTTCGCATAATTTTCCTTCTGGTGTCATATTAAGTCCTTCTCAAACCTTTCCTATGTTAATAGTCTAGACCTCTCCTTCAACATGTTGGAATAGGGGTGGCACGGGTCGGGCCGGGCCCAAATTTGTTGGACCGGACCGGACCCGGACCCCACCTTACTTGGCGGAGCGGGGCGGGACGGGGCGGGTCCAAAAAATTGGACCCGGACCGGACCGGACCCGTTTGAAATGGGTCCGAAACGGGTCGACCCGCGGGTCCAAACGGGTCCAAAAAAAAGTTTTAAAAAATTCTATAATAGTAAACATTTACATATATTCTATTGTCTATAAAAAAACAATTCTATCTTCCCAAACTTCTAGAATTTGTTTAGTAAACAATAAGATATTCTATTATGTATAGACTATAATAACAAAAATGCTAAAAATTGATATAAAAAATATACTCTAGAAACGGGTCGGACCGGGGCCCCGTTTATTTTGAAAATAGGACCCACCCCGACCCGTTAATGTCACACGACCCGCCCCGGCCCACCCCGTTTAAATTTCAAAATTTAGGAACTGGCTTGTTTAGACATTTTACGGTTCGGGCCGGGTCGGAACCGGGGTCCTAGAACTGTATGCCCACCCCTATGTTGGAAGGAAAATCCATGAGGGAAAAGTATTCTCAAATGTCAGCATCACATCTTTGTTGGAAAATCGAGCACTATGCGAAGCACCTCAATTACAATTTCCACCTTGTCCTGCATATATCACGACATCTACATCAAATACGAAATTATGATTGCTCAAATATTTTCTCCCATCTGTAGCTTTTTCCTTGGTGTTTCTTGCTTGCTTTTCTCTCTTCGTAAAAAATAATGAGGAAGAAGGCCATTGCCTAATCTAAGGAGGAGTCACCGTGTTTCAATTACCATAGACGGATTGTTATGGCACAGCAAAAATAAACCCAAGAAACTCAGGAAAATTCACAACCACAAAGACAATGATTTACGTGGTTCGGCCAAGATGCCTACTTCCACAAACGAGGGTGATTTAGTTCCACTATGAAGAAGAAAAGGAATTACAATAGCTCTCAACACTTGTCTCCTTACACTCAAGAACTCGATCTCTATCACAAAGATAGAAAAAAAAATCTCTCAAATTTTTGTGTTAACTTATTCAACAACTAGCACAATGAGATGTCTTGTGTTGAACTTATTCAACAACTTACATTGAGCACTCTTGGAGGTGTATATTGTGGGGAACCTTTAGACCCCCTTTATATACCATAGAAATCACATCCTATGTAGGCTTAAAATCCAATCTTATGTAGGATTATATATTGGAAATCTAATCCTATGTAGACTTACATATATTAGAAATCTAATCCTTATAGGATTACCATATATATGGTCAAATCCAATCTTATATAGGATTACCATATATATGGTCAAAAAAGGTTATGGGCCTATTTTTGGACACTTTTCTTCATATCTCCACCTCGGCAAGGTTTTACTACAAAATCGAGCCGACACACTTCTCCACCGCATAGCTTCACCAAATCAACCACTCATCAATCCCGTCTCTAAAGGCTCTCAAGCAAAACTTTTCCACCTGGCTCTGGAGAAGCTTCCTTCTTCTTGTACACTCTCTTGCATCCTATAACTCGCTTGCCTTTGGACAATAGAACCAAATCCCATGTACAATTCTTATGGAGGGACTTAATCTTTTCATGCATAGCCATCATCCAGTTCTCGCTGCTAGTATCTTTGACAACATGTCTAAATGTGATAGGCTCTTCATCCTCCACTGATAGTGCATATGCCACCATATTTAACTGTCCAAAGTGCTTTACCGGTTCCTTAAATTCATACAGTGTACTGGCTTGACCGATCTCCTTGGCCTAGTGGTAGCCAAGGAATCTTACTGCTGGTGCTGCGCTTCTTCTAGTTGTTGCTCTTGTGGGGCTTGATGAACATCTTCAGAAACCTCCACCTCATATGATGCATCCTCAGACAACTCAATCTCAATATTTTGAGATTTGCTAGATACACCACCATCTTGATTGGACTCATTCTTCTTGCTTGAACTGAAGGTCACCCTGTGCTGCTTGCTATAAACGCAATGCTCACAGAAATTCATACTTGGTTTCTTCAAGTTCTTCAGTAACCCTTGCTTGCTCGGTAAGGACAGGTCTTTCTTGCTCATATGTCCAAGCTGCATATGGCAAATACGCGTGCTATCAAACAAATCAGATGTACTGACTGCTAAAGTTTCACTCGCAGTGCTTCCCAATAAGTATAAAGGTTACCATGTTGGTGACCTTTCATCACCACCAAAGAACCATGAACAACCCGCAAGACTCCACCCTCGACGATGAACTTGTTACCATTCGAGTCAAGCGTACTAAGAGAAATAAGATTTTTTTGAGGTCGGGAACATGTCTGACATCGGTTAAAGTTTGCACAATTAATTCCATCATACATTTTTACCTTGATAGACCTAATTCCAACAGCTCGACATGCATTGTTGTTGCCCATCAACACAGAACCACCATCTGTCACCTTGTAGGAAGAAAACCACTCCCTCTTTGGAACCATATGGTACGAGCATCCGGAATCGAGAATCCAACGGTCACTCATGTTGTCATGTGCCACCGAAAAATACTCCAGTATTGTCAGCTTCTGAAGCACAGTTTGCTTCATCACTTTCTCTCTCTGTCTTATTCTCCTTTTTCTTGTTCTTCTTATTTGGATGAGTACACTTATTTGCATAATGTCCTTTCTCATTGCAGTTGAAGCACTTCACCTTCTCAATAGGTGTTTTGGACTTGGATCTTGACCTTTTGCTAAAAGATGCTTTATCGTTTGTCCTTCCTCATACCGTCAAACCTTGGGCTTGGCCTCCATTGTTTCCGCCATTAGATGCCAACCTCCGTACCTCATTAGACAATAAGGCACTCGTAGCTTCTTCTACGAAAATTGAGTCCTTCCCGTACAATAACGTTTGAATAAGATTCTTATAAGAATCGGGCAAAGAAATAATAGGATAGCGCCAAACGATCATCTTCTTCATGTATGTCAACATCCTTCAAGTCAGAAATAATTTGATTGAATTTTGAAATATGATCCCGAATTGACGTACCTTCCTCCATCACTAGTCTGTAGAGCAACTTTAACCTATAAAGTCAGTTGGTGAGATTCTTCGTCATGTAGAGTGATTCCAACTTCAACCAGAGCCCAGTGGCGGTGGTTTCGTTCTTCATAGAGTACACGACATCCCTTTCCTAACACAGGCGAATAGCGGCACATGCTTCGTGATCCATGTCGTCCCAATCATCATCGATCATGTCAGCGGGCTTCTTGGATTTTCCCCGTGAAGCCTTGTGAAGTTTTTGAGATATGATCAGAACGTCATTCATCTGAGATATGAGAACGTCATTCATCTGGCTTTTCCAAAAACCAAAATTGTTTGTGGCCCATGACCCCTTTATATACCATAGAAATCCCATCCTATGTAGGCTTAAAATCCAATCTTATGTAGGATTATATATTGGAAATCCAATCCTATGTAGACTTACATATATTAGAAATCCAATCCTTGTAGGATTACCATATATATGGTTAAATCCAATATTATATAGGATTACCATATATATGGTCAAAAAAGGTCATGGGCCTATTTTTGGACTCTTTCTTCAAGAAAAATAACAGAAATGATCATTACATGTTCGACAATATATGCTTTTGCTTCTTGGAAGGATCAAAAATCCAATTTTGCTAGTAAGCTGGACTCTCACACACAAATAACCTTACAACATCAAGAATAAGAAGGCTATTGTAAAACAAAGAGAAGGAGATGGAGGAAATTATTTCTTCATTCACATGTATTGATCAACTTGACAAGAGCCTCTTATATAGGCTTACAAATGAGCTTAATATCATGATGACAATTAAAAAGAATAATGCTAAAAGCCATATGTTATGAATAACCAAAAGGCAGTTATAGACACCAAATAATAATGATAATTTATCCATATTTACAACACTCCCCCTTGGATATACATCATTAATTAGTTGGTGGTATATGCGCATTTGTTGCCTCATTAAAACCTTACTAAGAAAAAAACCCACTGGAAAAAATCTTAGTTAAGGAAAAAGAGTACAACGCACAAAACTAAAAAATATTTTCATGAGTCATACTCCCCCTCGATATAATAGATTTGCTTGACTTCGATCATTTTTGTCCTTTTGAGTATATGCATAAAACACTTTTGGAGGAAGGTGCTTATTCTATCTCCTTTGATGAATCCTTCTCGAACATGCATAATGCAAGTCGATTGCCTTTGAATATTATTGTAGGCTCATCTATAACTATGAGTAGTTGACAATTAATTACTCGTATATGATGAATGATCGATCGCAACCACACACTTTCTCTTGTTGCTTCTTGTAATACAATTAATTCTGCTTGGTTAGAGAAAATTTATACTGAACCTTGTTTTGTTGATTGCCAAGATATAGCTGCATGGTTATTAATAAACACATAACCCGTTTGGAGCAACCCTTATGAAGGTCAGAAATATGTTTGAGTCTGCACAACCAACTAGACAATAATCGTTAGTGGAATCATATAAAAAAATAATCTCATGCATGTCAGTTGTTCCACAAAAAATATCTCAATATGTGTTTAACTATATTCAATATGTAAGTGGAGGTGCATAACTATATCTAGATAATAAATTAACAGAAAATACAATATCTGGTCTTGTGCATTGGCTAGATATAGTAGTGCTCCAAGCACTTAAACGACATTTCTGGACCAAGAACTTTTTCATCTTCTCTTTTGGTCATAATGGACATTTATCCAACATCCAACCTGCGTACAACCATCGGTCTACTTAGTGGATGTACTTTATCTATTATGAAACAGTTCAAAATTCTTTCAATATATCGAAAATTATGCACTAATATCCACCGGAACTTTGTTATATTTGCAAACCGAGACCAAGCTTTGTCTTTTTTTTTTTCAAGTCTTCATTCAAACTCATTCTTCAAATAGTTTACAGTTTTCTCCAATTATGTAGGAGACCTGATCAGGTTTTATATCATCCATATATACTGCTACTATTGAGAATTCATTTCCGAATTTCTTAATGAAGACACATGGATAAATTTGACTATTTTGTATCATTCCTTAGTCAAATATATGATAAGACGATTATACCACATTCTTGTGGATTATTTCAACCCATATAATGCTTGTCTAAGTTTAATTAAACACATTCCCTTTGACTTAGTCTTTAGCATTATAAATCCTTATGTAATTTTCATATAGATGTCAATATCTAGTCTTCATACAAATATACAGTTACAATATCCATAAATCTTATATCAAGATTTTTAGAAACTGCGAGACTAATTAGATATCTAAAAGTAATGACATCTATAACTGGAGAGTACGTCTCAACCTAGTCAATTCCAGGTCTTTGAGAGAAACCTTGTGCTATAAGTCGGGCTTTATATCTTTCAACTTTGTTCCTCTCACTTCGTTTTCTCACGAAACACCCGTTTAAAACCAACATGGTTTATGTCCATTGGTGTTTCCACTATAGGTCCAAATATACCATATTTTTCTAAAGATTTAATTCTGCTTGAATAGCATCTTTCCAGATTGGCCAATCTTTTATTTGTCGACATTCATTTATACTGTGGTTCATTTTCATAATCATCATTGTCCTTTTTTATTCAATAGCTACTGCATAGTTAAATGTCATCAATGCCAAGTGCTTTTCTATTCCACAATTCACCTGAACATGCATGGAATATCGAGATCTTTTCATTTCAGGTACCTGTGCCTCTCGAGGCATCCATAGGCATTTCAGTGAATTTGAAAACATGCACATCTTCATTATCTATTTTGGAGCTCCAGCCACTATCGAAATTTTATCAGGACAATGTTTCATTTACTCTCCTCTTTCTAGGAGCTATCCTTGGAACCTATAGGTCTACCACGCTTTTGATGTGTAGTAGTAGATTCATTTGCCGCCTTGTTTGATTTTGTCTAATTGGAGCAATGATTATGGCTGGCATATATGATATAGTTACCTTTATGGCATCATTAATGCATCAAGTAATTGATTTGCAATTTCTTGCAAATGTATCATTCTTCTTATCTCATAATCACATTTGGAGTTCTTAGAACTAATGAGATCGATAGAGTAGGCGTTACCATGTCAATTCACGCCGTTAATTAGCAATAATTTGTTCTATATGAACAATTTGTTGCTTATACCTCCCCCTAACGGTGGAAAGACTCTATCATCAAATTGGCAATCATCAAATCTTGTAATAAAGACATCACCAGTCATTGATTTTGTAAGCCCTAAATTTCAAAATAGTATTTTGATAATTTTAATTGCATTTATATTTAAAATAAATTAATATAATTGCTAGGAATTTTTCTAGAATTTTTAATAATTTTAAATCAAAATATATTATTTTGTAATTAATTGAATTGTTTTAATATTATTTTATATATTAAGTTTGTTTTAATATTGAGTTGCAAATATGATTTGTTTTAATTGCGGTTTGCAAATTATAATTTGCAAACCGATAGGCGCGGGATTATTTTGCAAAGCCCCAAACTATGGGGGCCTTGCTGCAAACCTACAGTCACCCCCTCACAACCTTCTCTCTCCTCTCTCACCTGCCCCCCGACGATCGGCGAGACGACCGCCACCGTGACACTGACCTAGCCCCCTTTTCACCGCCCTACCCTCTCTATAACAGCACCCAGACCAACCCTAATCCTAGCACACCACCATTGACCCCCTCCCACAGCAAGCCTTGACCCTTTCTTCCCCGACGAGACCCCACCAAACCCTAACTCCGGCGACCCCTAGCACCACCACCACCAGTCACCTTCACCGCCATCGACCACCACCGAAGTGTTCGTCGAAGCAAGGCGAGTGCAGCGCCACCCCAGCGCCGCGACCACAACGCCCCTAGCCGCCGGAAGCCCCCTCGACTTCAAAACCCCAACATCGGACCGAAGGTAACAGCCCTAAATCGTGTCGTGCGTGTCCCAACTCACGCATGATATTCGCCTAGACACGACGACTCTAGTGGTAAGTTTGGACACGACAAACTCGTGTCGTGCGTGTCGTGAATGACCCGGACACTTGGACCGACCGATCTTCGTATCCTTAACTGTCCAGGACACGAAGTTTGTGCTATCGGTTTACAACCGGTTAACCTAAGACCTAATAAATTTAACTAAAGCCTAATCCTAATAACCGACCCAGGTGACCCCCTGGCCAGCTCGACCGCGCTAAAACCCCCTCCCCTGCCCCTGGCCGAGTTCGAGCCCCCCTTTCCTTCTTCTTTTTGTTTTGTTTTATATATATATATATATATATATATATAATATATTTTATATATCTAATATATATATATATTATAATATATTATAATTATATATTTATATATATATCATATATCTATAAATTTAGTATATATTATATATTCTATATATAGATATATTATAGATATATATATATAGATATATATATTTAGTATTTTATATATGTATATGTATATGTATATATATATATATATTTTTTATATGTATATAATATATTAAATATATATATATATATATATATATAGATATATATATAATATATTATATATATAATATTGTTGTTGTATATTTAATATTATTATCAAATTCTACCTTGTACAAAATTATTATGTAAAATTTTACAGTATTTTATTATATAATTTTGTGACTTGTATTTTACCACTTTAAAATGTATTATTATATTTAAATTCCTGTATTTTATTAATTATGACCAATTTTTGTCCAAACCTAGCATGGTTTTTGGGCCCAATTGTGTCTAATACATTCAGTCTGTATAAGTCATATGGGACTTGATTCATGGCTTTGGGTCCTTTATCTGGACTTCGGTTCAATTTCGAATACATGGACAAAAGTAACTAATTAATATTTATTTTCCAGAAATTGTTACTTTCTGTTTTAGAATTTTATATATATTTTAATTGTTGTAAAAATCTGGGAAATTTTTTATTTATATACTATGTTAATTTAGCTAATTTAATATAATTTTTTTCAGCATTTAATAAGTATTTTGTTATTTTATAAAATGGGAAAACATAACTCATTTCAGGATACATGTTGCTGATTTTTAATAATATTTATGAAGGTTATAAATTCCAGAAAAATTAGTATAAATTTCTATAATTAACAATGATCATTTGGTATTTCATCATATGTAAAATTGAGCTTTTTGTCTATCTGAAAAATTATGGAACACATTTACAGTTTGATTTATTCATTGAATAGTTACGACTTGCAATGATTTGTCGTTTTGAGTTATTATAGTATTGGACCTCACCCCGCACTATATAAAGATCCTAGAAAGTTAGTTTGGGTATTATGTTACCCCACATTGGTCTCCTATGCTAAATTCATCATTTGGCTACGTGTCCAGTTAGAAAGTCGTATCACACAACTAGTGTCTTAGTGTTTAACTTAGTATAAAAAAACTAAGTTTATGTGTTATTTCTACAGTGACGAGTCACTAGGCATCTATAACATTTTATCACTGCTTTGCTTTGCTAAAGGCAAGTACTTCTACAAACTTTACATACTGCTATAACATACAACTGTGATTTCCAACCATGTTAAATGCTGATCTTTGGGGTAGCATGTTAAAACTTCACATGTTGTATTACTTTCAGTCTCTACCATGTTTAGGACAATTTTTATATCTCTCACTATTTAAATAACGGGTTAAGGGGAAACTGTTAATAGTGTACGTGATATGACCCCCTTCTCCGTATGTATTTACCGAGAACTGTTACATTCTATATGTAACTTTGTCGTATGTCTGATCCCGCGTTTGTGTATGGACATACACCGATGCCGTTAAGGGTACGTATGTATACTTCAAAAAATTGATATGTACCACTGTACATCCTCATTACCTATTGACTGATCACTCACCTACTACAGCTTTAAACTTTAAAACAAATAATTATTGCCATGATGAAATGTATCTAAAACTGGATAAAACAAGATTTGTCATTTTTATCTCTTTCCATCACATGATCAGTATTAATATTCGTTAGATTCAGTACTTGCTCCCGTCCTGACAAGATAACGTTGTAGGTATACTTACTGAGGAGGAGTCGCTCTGCGATTCCTATTATGGAGTTGCTGCCAAAGACTAGACTTTATCTTACGATGATGTACCTGCAAAAAACTCGTCTAGTTTGCGTAGTTACTCGGGGTTCCGAGAGTAGTCATATTGTTGGACTATGTATTTTGTGACTGGACCTGTATCCAGCTTTACATTTTAGATTTGTACTTGGAACTTACTATTATACGAGATGACTTTTGTGTTTGGAACATTTACGACTCTTTATTACATATAGAACTGTTAGCACATTTTAGTCTTATCTTGTTATCCTTAGAACAGCTTACTACGCTTTATCTCAAGCGTAGGCTGGACATGATTCGGCCCGGCCCAATAATTTGGGTAGCGGATCGTGACATGTTTTTAGTGGTAGCCCATGCAGGTCCTGACTAAATTGTTTGGTTACGTTATTGTACCAAGCATGCCTGTAATTAGGAACTTAAGGTAATTAGACAACACTAGGAATGCGCTTAGAACACCTAGAGGAATACTAGGATTGCAACATAAGAAACGCATCACATGTTCGTTGTTACAAATTGGATTTTTTTTGTTATTTATGATTGTTTACTTAAAAGAGTCCTTATAAGTTCTTTTATTTATTAGATGGTGCTCACCCACTCATCCCAGTTGCCACACCTGAAAATGATACACTCTCTATCCAGTCAGTTGACCGATGTACCTCCACCTCCACCTACCATACTCCCCCACTCCACAAATCCACCAACCCAAATGCCACCACCACCTTCCACATCACAGTCCCAGCAGGACCCATCCCCACCACCTATTACTATATGTCTAGGCTTCCGTCACACTCGACGGGAACCAACTGCTCACTCTGATCCAGGGGTTCCTAACAACCCATCAGGAGCAGACCACTCTACTCCGCCAGAGCATAGAGCGTTCTGAGGAACGTACCGTGGTCCTACCACTTGTAGAGCCACGGCAGAGAGCAGGGACAATCAAGGACTTCATGGGTCTGAACCCCAAGGAGTTCTTAGGGACTGAGGGCATCGTTGTAGCAGATGACTGGCTAGACTCGGTAGAGAGGAAGCTCCTTGGAGCTAGATTGCCGAATAACCTCCAGGTCGAGGCAGCAGGAATTCTGCTAATAGATTTAGCAGGAGTTTGGTTCCAGAATGAGCCGCTATTCGCGAGAGGGAAGGCCACTTGGGATCAGTTCAAGACCCAGTTCAAGAAGAAATTCTTCTCGACCACCGCTAGGGTAGCCATGGGGCTACGATTCCAGAATATCCAGCAGGGGAACCGTTCTGTTGACGAGTATGCAGTAGAGTTTAGTCGCCTGAGCCGTTTCGCTCCTAGTCTAGTTGCAGACCCTGAGGAGATGACGCGTAAGTTTTGCCATGGTCTAGTTCCAGACATTGACATTCTTATAATGGCGAACGGTACGACTGACTACTACTAGAGCCTAGAGTTAGCCCGTAGCATAGAGGAGCGTCTTCTGTCTTGCAAGAGGCCGGCTTCTGTACACCTCGAAGGACCGTCCAAGCGTCAGGATTTCCAGCCGAGAGCACCGATGCCGCACCAGCAGACATACCGTCCTCCACGCCTCTCATCTGACCCCACCAGCTAGAGCCCGGGACCCCGACAGCAGAAGGATCTTTGTGTGTATTCTGTAGGAGGCCAGGCCATGACGCTATCGTCTGTAGGAAGAGGCTGGGGCAGTGTTTAGCTTGTGGGTCTACCACCCATCAGCTTCGGGACTGCCCAGTAGCGAGGGTACCAGGTGCCGGACCACCGTCTAGAGGACCGTCGCTTTCGACTCAGCAGCAGAGGTTTGGGCAACATCTGCAGTAGTAGAAGGGACCCCAGGAGAAGGCTTATAGCCTAGCTCTTGAGCCAGAGCCAAAGCAGGTTTCGGAGCCAGATTATTTGGCTGACGTCATCACAGGTCATGTTTATTTTCATACTTTTCTAGCTCTATGCTTGTTTGATTCCAGTTCATCACATAGCTTCCTGTCATTAGAGTTTTTGCATAAACACCATTTAGTAGCTACACCTACCAAGGAGATAAGTAGAGTAATGACGGGAGACAGACAGTGCCCATTAGAGCTATCTATCGATGCTCTATTACTATAGCCGGGAGAGAGTTTAGGGGACGATTCTTTGTGATGCCACTCCCTGGATATGATATCATATTGGGGATGGACTGGCTTAGCTATGCCCATACAGCTATAGACTGTCATGAGGGTAGTATTCTGTTCAGTCCCCCAGGTACGGTACCATTCAGTGTTAGGAGGACAGGGCCGGAGATCAGCCTAGAGCCGAACTGTTGTGCGACAGTTGGGGAGTTAGCACCGCCACACCCTATAATTAGGGAGTTTATGGATGTATTCCCAGAGGATCTTCCAGGACTTCCGCCCGACAGAGATATGGAGTTCACTATAGATTTAGTACCGGGTTCATCACCAGTATCCCGGGCTTGCTATAGAGTGAACCCCAAGGAGGCCATAGAGATGAAGGAGCAGATTGATGACCTGTTGAAAAAGGATTTCATTCGATCTAGTACTTCTTCATGGGGAGGGCCAGTGCTCTTTATGCCTAAGAAGGATGGTACAGTTCCGTTGTATATTGACTACCGGGCGTTGAATACCATCACCATTAAGAACAAATATCCTCTGCCCATGATAGATGATTTATTCGACCAGTTGAGTGGGACGAAGGTGTTTTCTAGGATAGATTTGAGATCGGGCTACCACCAGGTGAAAGTGAGGGCTGCAGACATCCAGAAGACGGCGTTCAACACGAAGTACGGCAGTATGAGTTTCTGGTGATGCTATTTGGTCTCACAAATACGCCAGCTGTCTTTATAAATTTGATGAATTAGACATTTCACCAGTATCTGGATAAGTTCGTCGTAGTATTTATCGACGACATCTTGATATACTGGAAGACGCCGAAGGAGCACGCAGAGCACTTGCGAACAGTTTTGGGAATTCTGAGGCTGGAGAGGTTGTATGCCAAATTGTCGAAGTACGAGTTCTTTTTGGACCGAGTGGAGTTTCTCGGTCATGTAGTTACTGGAGAGGAGATCTCGGTGGATCCCAGGAAGATTGCTGCCGTTGAGACATGGAAGGCTCCGACGTCAGTTTCAGAGATTAGGAGCTTTTTGGGTTTAGCCAGCTATTATAGGAAGTTTGTCCAGGACTTTGCTAGAATAGTTGAACCCATGACGAAACTGACGCAGAAAGATGCAGAGTACATCTGGTCAGAGGACTGCCAGGCAGCATTTGAGGAGCTGAAGAGGAGGCTGACGACCGCTCCAGTTCTGACATTTCCTTCAAGATCTGGAGGTTTCACCATATACAACGATACTTCGGGAAAGGGGCTATGGTGTGTCCTATAGCAGCATGGGAAAGTGATTGTTTATGCATCTAGGCAATTACGGACTCATGAACGGAACTATTCTAGCCACGACCTAGAGTTAGCTGCAGTGATCTTTGCACTCAAGTTATGGAAATATTACTTATACGGAGAGCGTGTGTGGAAATCTTTACTGACCACAAAATCTTGAAGTATGTGTTCACGCAGAAAGAGCTGAACATGAGGCAAAGACGATGGTTGGAGTTGATGAAGGACTTCGACATCATTTACAGTATCACCCCGGAAGGCAAATATGGGTGGCGGATGCTGAACAGGCATCCGATGGCATGGTATCTGATGATAGACCGACATTTACGGGAAGATCTGGAGAAGCTCGGTATCGAGATAGTTCGGCCAGGATCAGTGATACAGATGATGGCGCTTGACATTTAGTCAGGTTTGATGGAGCAGATCAAGGAGGCACAGTCTACAGATAAGAGCCTTCGCAGACTTCAAGCCCAGGCTTTAGCTGGATTGCTGGATGACTTCACCATAGCAGAGGATGGATCCTTGAGGCATGGCAGCCGGTTGTACGTGCCGAGGGAGAGCTGATAGAGGCAGTCTTGAGGAGGGGCACCGATCGAGATATTCTATTCATCCTGGTGCCAACAAGATTACCGTGATTTGCGGAAACATCTTTGGTGGCACGGGATGAAAAGAGATGTATCACGTTTTATTTCGAGATGTCTAGTTTGCCAGCAGGTCAAGACGGAGCGCCAGAGGCCAGCTGGTCTATTGAAGCCGTTACCCATTCCCGAGTGGAAGTGAAACACATTACAGTGGACTTCGTCTCAGGGCTTCCTCGTTTCCAATGAGGAAAGGATGCCATTTGGGTCATCGTGGACAGGCTGACGAAGTGTGCGCACTTCATACCTTTCAAGGTGGGGCTTTTAATCGAGAAGTTGGCAGAGCTATACATGCAGCAGATAGTTCGCTTGCACGGAGTACCAGTGAGCATCGTGTCAGACCGAGATAGCAGATTCATGTCCCACTACTGGAGGAGCTTGTAGGAAGTTGGGCAGTCGGCTCAAGTTCAGTACAGCGTACCACCCGCAGACAGATGGACAGTCCGAGAGGACGATATAGACGCTAGAGGACATGCTAAGGACTTATGTGCTGGACTTTGGCAGATCATGGAGAGCCATCTGCACTTAGTAGAGTTTTCATACAACAATAGCTACCAAGCCAGCATCGATATGTCTCCTTTCGAGGCACTATATGGACGACGATGCCGTACGTACACCGCTCTTTTGGGATGATATTGGGGACAGAGTTATGCTTGGGCCAGAGATGATCACGATGCGGCAGAGAAGGTCGGGATGATCAGAGGCTCAGAATCGCTCAGGATAGGCAGAAATAATGGGCCGATGCTAGCCGCAGACCGATGGAGTTCGCCGACGGAGTATGGTGCTGGTGAAGATATCACCTACTAGAGGACGATCCGGTTCGGACGAGAAAGAGTTGAGCCCCAGATACATCGGGTCATTCGAGATACTTGGCAGGATCGGAGATGTAGCTTACAGGGTTGCACTTCCACCCAACCTAGCAGGAGTTTACGATGTCTTTTGTGTTTCAGCTGAGAAGATATGTTCCGGACCCCAGCCATGTGCTAGATCATTCAGAGTTGGAGATCGGACCAAGCCTGGCAGTTACTGAGCATGGAGATAATGGACATGAGGGAGAAGAGGCTGAGGAACAAAGTTATATCCTTGGTACGAGTAGCTTGGAGCCGTCACTCTCCGGGTGAATCTACTTGGGAGAGGGAGTCAGACATGAGGGAGAGATATCCTTACTTGTTCGTCCCACAGCTGCGAGGGAACCACCCGTTCCCGCTTGATACCTTAGAGGTTAGTCTTAATAATAAGCCTTAGTCATTCTTTGCATTGTTTGTTATATTACAATGTTTGTAGAATTTTCTATCCTTGTAAATTTCGAGGACGAAATTTTTTAAGGAGGGAAGATTTGTAAGTCCTAGATTTCAAAATAGTATTTTTAAATTGCATTTATATATTTAAAATAAATTAATATAATTTCTAGAATTTTTCTAGAATTTTTAATAATTTTAAATCAAAAAATATCATTTTGTAATTAATTGAATAGTTTTAATATCATTTTGTAATATTTAAATTTGTTTTAATATTGAGTTGCAAATATGATTTGTTTTAATTATGGTTTGCAAATTGTAATTTGCAAACCGATAGGCACGGGGTTATTTTGCAAAGCCCCAAACTATGGGGGCCTTGCTGCAAACCTACAGTCACCCCCCCACGACCATTTCTCCCTCCTCTCTCACCTGCCGCCCCGACGACCGAAACGGCGACCGCCACCACGACACCGACCTAGCCCCCTTCTTACCGCCCTACCCTCTCTATAAATAGCCCCAGACTAACCCTAACCCTATCACACCACCATCGACCCCCCCACAGCAAGCCTTGACCCCTTCTTCCCCGACGAGACCCCACCGAAACCCTAACTCCGGCGACCCCTAGCACCACCACCACACCACCTTCACCGCCATCGACCACCATCGAAGTGTGTCGAAGCAAGGCGAGTGCCAAGCGCCACCCCACGCGCCGCACCACAACGCCCTAGCCGCCGGAAGCCCCCTCGACTTTAAACCCCGACGTCGGACACGAAGGTAACATCCCTAAATCGTGTCGTGCGTGTCCCAAACTCACGCATGACCGCCTGGACACGACGACTCTAGGGTAAATTTGGACATGGCAAACTCATGTCGTACGTGTCGTGAATGACCCGGACACTTGGACTCGACCGATCTTTGTGTCCTTAACAGTCAGGACACAAAGTTTATGCTATCGGGTTTACAACCCGTTAACCTAAAACCTAATAAATTTAACTAAAGCCTAATCCTAACAACCGACCCAGGCTGACCCCTTGGCCAGCCCGACCGCGCTAAAACCCCCCCTGCCCCTGGCCGATTTCGAGCCCCCCATTTCCTTCTTTTATATATTATTATATATATATACTATTATGTATATATACATATAATGTATTTTATATTATATTAATATATATATATATATATAAATATGTATATATATATAATATAATATATTATCTATATATATATATATGTTAAATATATATATATATATATATATTATATATATATATATATATATAATATATATAATATTATATATATGTAGATAGATATATATATATATATAATATATATATATAATCTATATATATATTAAATATTTATATTATATATATATATATTATATATATATATATATATTAGATATATATATCTATATATTAAAAAATAAAAATAAATATATATATTTATGATATATATAAATATTGTTGTTGTATATTTATATATGTATTTCAAATTCTACCTTGTACAAAATATTATTATGTAAAATGTTACAAGTTATTTTATTATATAATTTGTGACATGTATTTATCACTTTAAAATGTATTATTTATATTTAAATTCTGTATTTATTAATTATGACCAATGATGTCCAAACCTAGCATGGGTTTTTGGGTCCAATTGTGTAATATTTAGAGTCTGTACAAGTCATATGGACTTGATTCATGGCTTTGGGTCATGTATCTGGATTTTGGTTCAATTTCGGAATACATGGACAAAATAGTAACTAATTAATATTTATTTTCCAGAAATTGTTACTTACTGTTTTTGAATTTTATATATTTTAATTGCTGTAAAAATCTGGAAAAAATTGTATTTAATACTATATTAATTTAGCTAATTTAATATAATTTTTAAGCATTTAATAAGTATTTTGGTATTTTACAAAATGGGAAAACAGAACTCATTTTCAGGATACATATGTTTGCTGATTTTAATAAATAATTTTGTAGATTATAAATTCCAGAAAAAGTAGTATAAATTTCTATAATAACAAGGATCATTTTGGTACTTTACTTTATGTAAAATTGAGCTTTTGTCTATCTCAAAAATTATTGGACAACAATGTACAGTTTGATTTATTTATTGAATAATTATGACTTGCAATGATTTGTGTCGTTTTGAGTTATTATAGTATTGGACCTCACCCCGCGCTAGTATAAAGACCCTAGAATGTTATTTTGGGTATTGTGTCACCCCACATTGGTCGCCTATGCTAAATTCATCATTTGGCTAGGTGTTCAGTCAGAAAGTCGTATCACAAACTAGTGTCTTAGTGTTTAACTTAGTATAAAAAAACTAAGTTTATGTGTATTTCTACAGTGACGAGTCACCAGGCATCTATAGCATTTCTATCACTGCTTTGCTTTGCTAAAGGTAAGTACTTCTATAAACTTTACATACTACTATAACAATAAACTGTGATTTCCAACCATGTTAAATGCTGATCTTTGGGTAGCAAGTTAAAACTTCATATGTTGTATTACTTTCAGTCTCTACCATGTTTAGGACAGTTTTTATATCTCTCACATGTTTAAATAACGGGTTAAGGAGAAACTGTTAGTAGTGTACGTGATCATGACCCCTTCTCCGTATGTATTTACCGAGCACTGTTACATTCTATATGTAACTTTGTCGTATATCTGATACCCATTTCTGTATGGACATACACCGATGCCGTTAAGGGTACGTATGTACACTTCAGAAAATTGATATGTACCACTGTATATCCTGATTACCTATTGACTGATCACTCACCTACTACAGTTTTAAACTTTAAAACAAATAATTATTGCCATGATAAAATGTATCTAAAACTGGATAAAACAAGATTTGTCATTTTTATCTCTTTCCATCACATGATCAGTAGTATATGTTTGTTAGATTCAGTACTTGCTCCCGTCCTGACAGGATAACATTGTAGGTATACTTACTGAGGAGGAGTTGCTCTGCGATTCCTATTATGGAGTTGCTGCCCAGGACCAAACTTTATCTTACGAGGATGTACCTGTAGGAAAACTCGTCTAGTTTGTGTAGTTACTCGGGGTTTCGAGAGTAATCATTATTGGACTATATATTTTGTGACTGGACCTGTATCCAGCTTTACATTTTGGACTTGTACTTAGAACTTACTATTATACGAGATGACTTTTGTGTTTGGAACATTTACGACTCTTTATTACATATAAAACTGTTAGCACATTTTAGTCTTATCTTGTTATCCGTTAGAACAGCTTATTATGCTTTATCTCAAGCGTAGGCTGGACATGACTCGGCCCGGTCCAACAATTTGGGTAGCGGATCATGACAAATTTTAAATACCTTATTATGTGCAACATGTAAATATCATATCTCAAGCCACAATTTTCAAACTAGATTGCACTAGTAGAGGTCTAGCTATAAGTTGAAGATGTTTAATAAATGACTCAGCTAACCTATTTTGTGTGTGCACTGGGAACATGATGCTCTATCTCAGTCACTAATGATGTACAATAATTATCAAAAACTTATGAGATAAATTATGCAGCATTATCAAGACTAATTAATATAGTCTTGTGATTAGTAAACTGAGATCTAAGTTTAATAATTTGGGCTAAAAGACGAGAAAATATGAGATTTTTAGTAGACAATAGACAATCATATGACCACTTAGTAGATGCATCTATGAGTACCATAAAATATCTAAAAGGACCATTAGTAGGGTGAATATGACCACAAATGTCTCATTATGTTCTTTACAAGAAAGTAGGAGACTCATTTTTAACTTTAGAAAATATGATCTAGTTATAATCTTCCCTTGTAAACACGGAACACATAGGTGATTCTTCGATAAGCCAATATCGTAATTTTTCAATAAATA
The DNA here is from genome assembly GCA_029216955.1 of Iris pallida. Classification (NCBI taxonomy): domain Eukaryota; kingdom Viridiplantae; phylum Streptophyta; class Magnoliopsida; order Asparagales; family Iridaceae; genus Iris; species Iris pallida. The sequence goes on from JANAVB010031619.1 coordinate 19,741,990, forward strand.
TCCACAAAGATTATCAATGATCTTATTGAACATAGTATGTCCCGGATGACCCAAAGGGTCATGCCAAATGTTATAAGACATGATCATTGGCTTTATATTTTGACTCATCCATATTAGATTCAATTATGTCAATGGTGGTGAAATACAAACCCACCGAAAAACAAGATAACTCTTCTAATGTGAGCCTTTTGCTCCCAATATTAGAGGTGCTACATAATGACCCTTTGTTCTTATCATTTCGATTTCAATATGGTACCCATTTTGTGTATATCCTTGAAACTTAACAAATTCCTTTACAGAACTACTTGAATATAAACATTCTGCAAATAGGTTTGAGTACCATTAGGTAACATGATGTGTGCTCTTCCAAAGTCCTCAATTATATGGCTGGCCAAGCTATTGTTGGCACTTTATGCCTGCCAAATACTAACTTTGGCAAAAACTTTGATTCTTCAAATTCATGTGTGTTGTAGTACTATCTACCAACACATATCTAAGTCATTTTTCTTAGATTCTTTCAATCTTTTTTTAGTAGCTCGACATTGCTAAATCAATGTCTATCTTTGTCATATTTACGACAAGCATGCATTACTACTCCATGAAGCAAAATAAAAATATTATGAACTTATATATTATAGCCAGCATAAGTACAATAAGAAAAATTAAACATTTCAAATGATAATATCATATTATAGAAATGTAACTCCAAATTTATAATATATATTTTTCAATAAAACAAAACTCTCATGGCCTAGACATTCCATGATGGAAACCAAAAGTATGACTTCAAATATAAATAGTTTATAAATACTTGAAATAAACATATATTGACCGAGTGCTCATTCAGAAAATAAAAATTGCATTAGCTTCTTCTCAAACTGTTCATTTGTAACTTGATTCCCTTTGTTAGAGGGTGTTGTCCATTTGTTCATTTATTCTTTCATGAACCATTGTTTCAACCTTTGTAAGGTTGATAACCATGACATATCTTCCAATTTTTTTCATTCCCTCTTCCACGTCCTCCACCACGACCTCTGCTAATTCAAAAAATAGCATTTGCCTCAGGAATTATCATTGATCCAGTTGATCTAGAGTTGTGGTTTTTATGAGAACGTTACTATTTGCCTTTGCTACACTGAGATAGTCATCGGTTCAGAGTAATTTATGAAATTTCTTTCACGGTATTATTGCTACAAAAGCAAATTGCTTGCATGAAAAATGAAGATAATTTTCTCAATCATTTGAGGCTCTGTTACTTTTTCTCCGTACAATCTAAGACGAAAAACAATAATAAACAGAGCACAATTATATTATTTAACATTTTTACAGTCATGGTATCTTAAATTTAACCATTCAGTTTAGGCAGTCATAAGGATTACCATCCTTTGGTGGTCAAATCTATCATTTAGAGATGTCCACAAATTCAATGGATCATCCTCACATAGATATCATGTCTTTAGACCATCATGGATATGATGTCGTAGAAAAATCAAATCAAAGTCTTGACCTTGGCTTTAGAACTTTCTTTATTTTCTTCTTAATAGTACTATCAAGCTTGTTGGACTGCAATTACAATTTTGCATCCATTGTCATGATAAATAATTATTTCTACTCATATATATCAAGAGCTTTGAATTCAAACTTTACAAGTTTCGACATCTACATGACATAAATAATATATATTAGATGTTAACGAATAATAAAATTGATAAGCGCTTTAAAGGTTACAAAACTTCACATATGTCACAATGTGATGAAACACATGAAAAATACTCTCACATGAACCCACATAGCACCCATGTGCCATACCTCATGTGCATCACATACAACAATGTGGTAGAATGCTATCAAAGAAGTATCACATATACAACAATGTGATAAAATGTTATCAAAGAATATTATGTCTTATGTGTATCACATATACAACAATGTGATAAAATGCTACTAAAAATATTATTTGCTATCAAAGAAATATGTCTTATGTGTATTACATATACAACAATGTGATAAAATGCTACTAAAGAATATTTTATTTTATGTTTATCACATATACAACAATGTGATCATATATATAATAATATTTTGGGTACTTTTTTTTTAATATAATTTGATTCACATATACAATAATGTGAAGTAGTACGCTATAGAATTCAAAAAAATAAAATAATAGAAATAATTCACATGAACTAATTTAATGAAATTAACTAACTCCAAATAAGTGATTTTTTTTAAAGATATTCTAGATTAATTCTTTTATACAACAAAACATATAGAAATAGAATTTATACATAATCTTAAATAGATTATCATAAATTTTCTATTTTGAATGAAATTGTGAACATGTTTAATACATATTTAGATCTAAAACTAAAAGAAAACGTAGATCTAGAAAACTTATGTTCTAATCGATCTATAAATACATAAATCAAATATATTTAATTTTACTAAAACAGCATATATCTAAGTATACAAGATTAGACCTACCTCTTCAATATAAGTGACTTCTACCTTTTTTTTCTTAAGAGAACTCTTTCTCCCTTATGTGAAATATTTCTTCCTTCTTTTATTTTCTAGAGCATCGTGCTGATAACGTATTGTAAAACAAAGAGAAGGAGATGGAGGAAATTATTTCTTCATTCACATGTATTGATCAACTTGACAAGAGCCTCTTATATAGGCTTACAAATGAGCTTACTATCATGATGAAAATTAAAAAGAATAATGCTAAAAGCCATAGGTTATGGATAACCAAAAGGCATAAGTTATAGACACCAAACAATAATGGTAATTTATCCATATTTAAACAAAGGCATAAATTTAGCAACCAAGAACATACATACAAGCATACCAGGTTGGTACACTAGCATGTTATAGTTCAAATCCTTGTTTTGCATGCCATGAACATTTTCTTTGAGAACTTTTGCTTACAGAACTTTAAACCAAATCACTTAATCTTTTAGATTTCTAACTAATCGATGTAGAAAATGAGTACTTGAAAATTTCAATGGTTGTCAATTTTTATAACGTGTGTAAAATAGTTATTACCACCATCCCAAGGGCGGAACCATAAATTTTAATGTTCACTAAGTCTTACAAGGAAGTATGTGTAATGTTCCATCACATCACAAAACAAGAACGCACAAATTTTAGCAACCAAGAACTTGTTCTTGCTCCATCACATCACAAAACTACCAGACTAGTGAACAAATCCTAGTTCCGCCCTTGGGATGGCAGTAATAACTATTACACAAGTTTTAATAAGAAGCTTTGAGCAGCTTCCTACCGGAAGAGAAACAAAAGCAAAAAGAAATTTGCAGAAAGAGACAGATGAGTTTTGTATATATATATATATAATATATATATATTATATATATATATATATATATATATATATAATATAGGAAAATTCTACAATACATCCGCTGGAAATGGATGTATCGATACATCCAAAATCTGGACCGTTGGATATTAATCCAACGGTTCAGATTAAATTCAGATAAAATAATACATGAGACATCATTTAATGCTGATTTAGACTTTTGACCTGTTGGTAACTTGCTTTAGCAGGTCATTCTTCACTTTAATTTTTAATGAACACCCTAAATTAACTCATTTTACTCTCTCAAAAGTCCATCCAATTTAATATTTCTTTTTTTTTGGTTACAGGCCGTCGTGGGGGTGGTGTTGGTGGTTGTGGTGGAAAGAGAAACGGAGATGAAGAAGGAAATAAGAATCGGTCCAGATCGCGTCGAACGTCGTCGAGCCCTCCTAGAACAACGAGGAGTACCAGCTGCGCCGAGAAGAATCGGTCCGCTTCGCGTCGGACGTCATCGAAACCTCCTCGAACAAGAAGAAGTACCAGCGGCGCCGCTCTAATTTTACTGTCCATGCCATTGTCAGAAATCTTATTTTTCATGTAATAATTTTATATTTTGTTAATAAAGCTACATGTCACGGTGGTGGTGGCGAACTGAGAAAACCTGCTTCTGAGGTCGGGCGGATTATTTTTTAACTTTTCTAAAGATAAATTTTCGAGGAGAATATTTTTTTGGACAGAGAATGGCCATTCTCTTTGCTTTTAACACGGAGAATGGCCATCTTTGCTTTTAACACGGCGAATGGACGGAGAATGGTACATTTAGGATGGAGAATGGTACATTTAGGACGAAGAATACGGCGAATGACCATTCTCTTTGCTTTTAGTACGGCGAATGGACGGTGAATACGGCGAATGGACGGAGAATGGCCATTCTCTTTGCTTTTAATACGGCGAGTGGACGAGAATGGTACATTTAGGACGGAGAATGGACGGAGAATACGGCGAATGGCCATTCTTTTGCTTTTAATACGGCGAATAGACGGTGAATACGGCGAATGGACGGAGAATGGCCATTCTCTTTGCTTTTAACACGGAGAATGGCCATTCTCTTTGCTTTTAATACGCGAATGGACGGAGAATGGTACATTTAGGACAGAGAATGGTACATTTAGGACGGAGAATGGTACATTTGGAAGCCGACAAAAGCTCGTTCTCTCAAATCTCTTCTTTGTGTAAATTAAATCCAAGGAGGACACAATCCTAATTTTAGTTATTGCTTAGCAGAGTCTGCTTAGTTGTTGTAAAATTTGTGTGTGTTGCTTCTGTGCACTTTCATCTTTAATCTCATGTTTTCTATGAATATGTGTTTGATTTTGATTTAGTAATCTTTCCGTAATTAGTTTTTTGTTTCATCTAACAATTTAATATTTTTGTTATAAAGCTACAGGGCATGGTGGTGGTGGTGGAAGGAGAAACGGAGAGAAGAAGAAAAGAAGAAGAAGTTCCGGTTCGCGGCGGACTTCGTCGAGTTCCTCAATCAAGCGGAATTAAACCTCTTATAGAGTTCCTTAATTGAAGTTGATCACGATAACCTTTTGTATTTTTCAAACGGATAGTAGAATCTTCCTCGAGCCCTCCTCAATCAAACGGCTAGTAGAATCTTCCTCGAGCCCTCCTCAATCAAACGGCTAGTAGATTGTTTGCTAGTCTCGAAATTTATTTGTCTTTCCATCTTCCTCACTTTTTGTACTTCTCTCTTGCTATATATACAATAGTTTCTTGTTTCATAGTACTATTATTCATTCTGAAATACATAGAATAGTTTTCTGAAATACAATAGTTTTTTGTTCTCAAGATGTCTACTCGTGGGGGGAAAATGTAGAAGACGTAGAAGATTGGTTGCCAACTCCAAATGAAACCTTCATTCCGCGTATGTTGCGCAAGATTGAAAACATCTGTCGAAGATTTCAGCTGATGTTGCAAAGATCAATTCTAAGCTTTGTTCATTAGAAATTGAACAAATGAATTTATCTCGGCGTTTGAGAAGTTTGAAGAATCTCCAGCTTTGAAGAAGGCATCTTCATCTGGAGCATTTAATAATGTGAAGGTGGTTTCCGTTGTATCTTCTTCCGAAGAGGAGGACGTGGAGCTACAGTATCGTAGTAAAGCATTGGACCAATTTCTCGCATTGGACCTATAGAAGAAACTGACTTTAGCAGTCCTTCTAAAAGAATGCGTAGAAATTTACATCCGGTCACACCATCGAAAAATTTAATAAGGGGTTCAACCTCGAAGCCTAGCAATTGTACTAGTGTTTCTTCGAGATATTACGACTATATTTTTGCAGATGATAGACCTGACGAGTAAGTAATATGAGTTTTGATTTAATTCCAACAGTTTTTTCTCCTAATTTATTCGTTTCTTTTCTTAGAGAAATAATATCATCTTGCAACAAAAACTATGTGTCTCGGTGGGAGATAAAGACCTTAGCTCCTTTAACGAAAATTAGCAATGTGGTATGTATAGATAGTATATTTCTTCTAGATGCCATCTATGTTTACTTCGATTCCATCGCTGACATTTTTAATGATTTATTCTGATTGTAGGTATTGTCTCTGCTCTTTTCACCGCAGAGGAACGGAAAAGAACCTCCAATAAAGCTAATGTATGGTTTTTACCAATAAGGATATCGGTGAGGTGAGCATTTTATTCTTCAATGCATATGCATTAACAATTTTCTCGTTTGTTTGTCCTTCGTAATATATTAATTGATGTGTATGTAGAAAGCAACGTTACCTCCATCCGTCAAAAAGCCTCATGAACTATGGAAGAAGTTTAAATATTTTCAGGATTACATGGGATCTTTAAGCACTTGTAAAGAGGTATTAATGTATTTATGTTTAAATATTAATCCTAATTTTTCTGAAAATTTACTAATTTGTTTTACCTAATTATCCTGATTCAGATATACATACCCATTCATTTGGGCGAACACTATACTCTTGCAAGAGTTCTGGTTAAAAAAAAGACTGTTGAAATTTGGGACTCACTTGCATCTAAAGATGATCCGATTCAAAGCAAAACAGTCATAAAAGAAATAGTAAGCTCATATTCATCAATTTTTATGAATTGGGTACAAGATACGCGGTATACTAATACATATTGTATTCTAGTAATTGTAGCTTTCAAATTTGGATCTTTTTCTCCAAGAAAAGATTTTGAAGTTGAGAGATGCTAGGTTCAGCTTTTCTACTTTTGCAATAAAACGTCCTTCTTATGTTCCCCGCCAAGGCAATTATGTTGATTGTGGGATTTTTGTAATATCATTCATGAAAGATCGATGTAGTCTAGACTACCGTTCTCTCCATGTAAGTCTGAAAATATGTCGTAAAAAACTTCAACTTTTTAGAACAATATTTTTGATGTTATGTTTGTTATATGCAGTTTGATGCGGGAAAGGAAAGACGCAAAGCTGCTGAATGGATTACAACTTCAGAGCACAATGAAGAGCTAAAAAAGAAGTCCAATCTGAAATAATTGAATATGGAAGACGATAATTTTTTTTCTTCTTCTTTTATATCTAATTTATGGAAACCCCTAATGTATTACGTTCATTTGTTTTGTTGAGTTGTAATGACATTTTTGCCAAACGGCTTCGATTCTTTTTGATTAAGCAGAATCATTTTTGCCCTTCCAATTAATATAATTAAGCAGAAATGAGTCTTTTGCCCTTTCATCGAATGATATTTTTGCCCTTCTAATTAATTCAAAACACCCCCGAACCCTTTTATTAAAAAAAAGAAAAAAGAAAACCGTTTCGAAGCTTCCTCTTCTTCCATACTCCACTCTGTACTCAAACCTAGGTCATTCTCCTCCAAAATCTTCAAACCTTCCTCCCCATTCGCAATATTCACACCATGTCGGCATCAGCGGCAGAATCATCACCGGCAGCATTACCAAATAGAGAAGATGCACTAGTTACAGAAAATCCAAAAGCGATAGACGGAGAACAACAGAAACCCTATTCTAAGAAAGTTGCAAAAAAAAAAAGGAAAAAGTTGCTAAACAAAAAGAAGTGCAAGAAGAAGTGCAAACAGAAGGTATAACTTTGATTTTATGTTCGCAAATTCTGTATATATTACAAGAAAAATGACATTCTCCGTCATAAAACGCATTTGAATGTTAAATTCTATTCGCCGTTTAATTTGGAACGGAGAATGTCATTCTCCGTCTAACTTAAAACGGAGAATGTCGTTCCCAGTGTTAAAACCCATAAGAATGGCCATTCTCCGACCTAATTTTTTGTTTTTTTTGTTTTGTAGAAAGAAAATCTGTCAGGAATAAGGATTCAAGACTTTTCCGTTCTACCTTCAAGCCAATGCTAAATCTTATGGAGGAGGTCAATCGAGATGTTGGCCGTTTACTTGAGCCAGTTATTGGTTCCTTGAAGAATACCGGTTTCTGGAATTTTGTCGAGATTTTCTACCAAAACAGAGTCCACGTCTCCGAAGTGGCCAAGGTAACGGAAGGGCTTGAGAATTTAATTGCAAGTTACACAGAAGAAGAAGATGGCGTCGGGTGCTTCAAATTGAGCACCACTGTTAAAATCGTGCCAAGCGTCAAGGATATGGCAGTCATATTCGGTCTACCGCTGAATGAAGAAAGCGTTGATGATGTTTCTTACAGAAGATTGATAAAGAAAAAAACAACAGCAGCCCACACCACCAGCATCATTGAGCCTGTGTAGAGATCACTTCACAAGATTGCTGGCTAATACTAAGGGCAAACACTCAGAAGTCACGAATAAAGAAGTGAGAGACAAGTTCTTTGAATTATTACGACGGCTTCGTGGCGGAGATAACGCTGTTAATCTAGATGATTTGGCCAAGCTAATAATCTTCCACTTGTGCCAAACAGTATTCTTCATAAAGTCTGGCGATTCAAATTTGCCGTACAGATTCTTGGCCTTGGTAGACAGTATGGACGTCATCAACAGTATATGCTGTCCAAGGTTAATCCTGGCATATGTAATGGATAGCATAAAGAGGAGTAGAAGCAAAACTGAACAGGGGGATTACTCAGTGGCTTTCCACAAATTGGAAGGTTGCACAATATACTTCCTCTATTGGTTTGCAGAACATAGTAAATTCAAGGAAAGGAAGTTCGCCCCAATTCCTGATTACCCAAGATTTTTCACATAGAATGGGTATGAAATCTCAAACTTCCTCAAGATCGAATATCACAACGAAATGAGATCGAAGATGATATTTGAAGATATGGTTATACCTGTTGGGGAAGAAGAAGGGCACAAAGAAGATGAGCCACCTATAGAAGACACCAAGAAGCAGGTGGGGATAATTTTGATAAACAACGGATACAACAGCATCATGAAATGGGCCCTGTGATGGACGACTCAGCAAAGGAATTGGAGGATTTGAGAAGACATCATTTTGATATTCTTGCGCAGAATGAAGAACTCAAAGAAAAGTTAAAAGAGATGGAGGCACAAGGAGCGCAGTTACGTACAGCCAACTTTGAGAATGCCAAACTCAAAGAAAAGCTGAAAGAGCTCGAGACAGAAGAAGAGCAACAACGTGCAGTCAACGTTGTGATGGAGGGCTCTGTGCATGAACTGGAGGATTTGAGAAGACATGATTCTGATATTCTTACGCAGAATGAAGAACTCAAAGAAAAGTTAAAAGAGATGGAGGCACAAGGAACGCAGTTACGTGCAGCCAACCTTGAGAACGAGAAACTCAAAGAAAAGCTGAAAGAGCTCGAGGCACAAGAAGCACAACAACGTGCAGTCAACGTTGTGATGGAGGGCTCTGTGCATGAACTGGAGGATTTGAGAAAGCAGAATTCTGTTCTTAAATCAGAGCTACATGCACAAGGTAAAGTCTTTTCTATTTCAAATTTCTGATTTGTAATCTTCCAGGAGAATGACTATTCTCCGTGTATTATAACATGGAGAATAGTCATTCTCCGTGTTATTTGAAACGGATAATTGCTATTCCCTATCATTTCGATACTGGAAAGGTTATTCTCCGTGTAATTCCAAACGGAGAATGCTATTCTCCGTATTATATTACACGGAGAATATCATTTTTCGTGTTAGGTTCACATCATACATTTTATTGTTGTTTGTTTTATTTCAGTGCGAACAACCGAGCAACTCAGAGAAACAAATGAAAGGCTCGTTGAGGAGAAAATGGAGCTTCAAAATAAAGTTGAATCGTTTAATATTGAAGCCAATGAAAAGGATGGGAAAATTCAAGATCTCGAAGCCATGGTTGTAGTACTTCAGCGTGAGGAGTTTCAAGCAGCTGCTGAACTTGCTGCTCCAAGAGAAGTCAGAAGAAGAGAAGGATCGGGGGGAAAGAGGTTAATAAAAAGCAATACAGTTGGAGAGGCTAATAAAAAGCGGAAGGTTAATGCCGCTCCGAAATCCCGAAAGATGCCAAAATGGCTGAATTAAAGAAGAACCATGTCATACTAAGGGAATGCGATGAACTCTTACTTTGGAAATATGCGGATGAAGAGCTGAAGAAACAATACATCGACATCGTAATTCCCAGAAAGAATTCTCCAAAGTATGTATTCTGAACCCTTTTTTTCTTTCGTTTTTTATAGACTTTTTTTCACAATTATGTAATGAGAGTCTATCTTTATTAATTTAATCTAAACTAAATTTATGTGCAGTGATATTGTATACGAATTTTATCTGGAAAAGGATGAAAATGGAGTTTCAGTCCAGCTGTCGGCAGTAGACATGTAAGACATACTCAACTATGACGACATGGAGGCTGGCATACTGGACATAATAATAAGGAAGCTGAGAGAAATTTAAGGCAGTAAAAGGTGTGCCCCGTATAGTTCGAAGGAGGTGCCATTGATCCAGAAAAAAAGTCGGCGCCCCAATCACATAAGTGGTCTGCATTCATGATGGCCCACACATTGGTAAGAATTCAAACAAAAAAATCCATATTCATGTGTACACCGATGAAAAATGACAGAAAAAAATTACTCATGATATTGTGTATTGTTTTTGGGAAACAGACCATCGTTCAACATGCCAATGAAGAAAACGCAAAACCCGGCGCCTTTGAAGACATCTAAACAGAGTTAGTAGACTTCGTCATGGGTTTGGAGGACGACATAGAGTTGCTATTCATCCCACTCTTTAATGCAACCATCAAACACTATACTCTGCTCACATTCAACTTTATCTCCTACGACTGGACCCACTACAACTCCTTGAGGCTAACCACGTACGATACGTGCAAGGTGGATGCAGAATTAATGAAGAAAACCTTAGAGCCTATCGTCAGGAGAAAAGTTGATATGATGAGGGAGAGATGCCCGGCGAAGAAGGAGTATGAGAGCAAAGTGCTGAATTGTTCTCTAAATTGCCCACAACAACGGGCACCCAACTGCCTCTTTTACACGGCATATTATATGAATATGTTGACGACTCCTCCCTTCGAAATACCGGGAGAAATGACAATAAAACTCACCAGAAGATTACAACGATGAGGTTGTCATGGGCTAAGGAGTTGCTTTCAAGCAAATATGTAACACGAACCTAGCAATGACATTGTAAAACAACAATGTAATTATGATGTAATTGGGCAAGGAACTTCTGTCTTTTATAAGCTCTGCTTTTATAATATAATCATTTTTGAATTACATTTACATTGTCAAAACCACAAAAAGTTTGACTTTTATTTACATATGAAACAACTCGAACTCATGCGCCAAAAGGGCAGTCATTTTTATAATAAGATCTCCCAACTTCTGCCATTTATTGGCAAAATTTAACAACTCGAACTCATGCGCCAAGCTGCAGTCACTTTTATTGTCATTAATATCAATGAATCTGCCATTTATATGCCATTAATACCAATGAATTCTTCCATTTATATGCCATTTATTCCTAATGAATCTGCCCCTGCGGATTATATTCTCCGTTTTAGTTGGAACGGAGAACGGAATTCTCCGTTTACTTGAAACGGAGAATAACTTTTCCGTTTAAATTAAATCGTTTGAGGATTCTATTCACCGTTTAATTCGGAACGGATAATAACATTCTCCGTCTGTCTTGAACGGATAATAAACACATTAAAATGTTCATTCGCCGTTTTTATTTAAACGGAGAATGACGTTCTCCGTGTCTTTCGAAACGTAGAATGTTATTCTCCGTTTAGTTTGAAAAGGAGAATGAAGATGAGCTTGATGAGAATATGACGAGGTTGGTATGGACTAAGAAGACTACAATGATGAGGTTGGTATGGACTAAGAATTAGATTTCAAGAGAACTTATGTCTTTTATAATGTCTGCTCTGCTGTCTTTTATAATAAAATCCTTTTTGAGTTACATTTACATTGTGATAACCACAAAAAGTTTGACTTTTTGAGTTATATGTACATTATGAAAGTCTAAAATACTACATAAAATCCTACTATCAAGAAAAAAGTTGAATGTGACCCGCGTACGGGCATCGCAGAGCAATGGAACTCCTTGAGGCAAAGGAATTTCTTGAGGCAGTGAGTTCCTTTGCCTCAGTGAGTTTCTTTGCTCGGAGGATGCACGATGAAGTGACTTGCCTCAAGGAGTCATCCTACGGTTCCTATGCTCTGACGATGCACGATGAATACCATCTACCACGTGGACACTGAAGAACAGTTTGGCAACTCTAGAGGGGGGTGAATAGAGTTTATATAGAAAATAGCCAATTAAAAAATAACTCTTTCACCAACAATCAATAATCAGAGTAAAGTGCGGAAAATAAATAAAGAGAAAAAGAGCATACGCAAACACAGCGATTTTAACCTGGTTTCCCTCGTGGAGGACTAGTCCAGGCCTGAGAACTCTAGCTCAGGATTAAATCCACTATTTGTGAAATAGTAGTTTACAACCCGTGCCTTTTCTTCAGAAGAGCACGTCAACTTCTAACAGAGGATCGCAGTGGCGATTTGCTTGGAATTGTCCAAGCGACTTCTTCAACTCTTGCACAAGAATCCTAACTGAGAGATGCTGAGCACTCGAGACTTAGGAGGCTTGTGGCTAGTAGATGGGAAGGGTATGGCTTATTGAGCTTATAAGAGAGAAGAGAAGAGAAGATTGAGTGATTTGAAATGAGAGAATTCATGCCCTATTTATAGTGTTTTTATAGGCAGAATTCGGCCAGAATTCGGGTAGGAAAATTCAAAAATTTGGCCGTTGGACAGCTAGCAACCAGCTATCCCTAAAATTAGGGTTCCTGATTTCTAGGGGACAGAGTTCGGCCCGAACTCTGTGTGGAGGCAGAGTTCGGCCCGAACTCTGTCTCCAGAGCACAGAGTGGTTCTAAGGGGACCAGTGGGCAGTTTTTGGTTCAGTGGAGCTTGGGATTTTGGGTAGGTTATAGACTAAGTTCCAAGAGCTCAGCAAGACTCAGAGTACATAAATCTAGACTCAATGAAATCATAAAATACAGACTCCAGAACACACTGAGAGCCGGAGACTGAGCTGTCATCTGTCTTGAACTGAATGCAGTCGTCGTGTGTCGTATTGAATTAATACAAATATTATTTGGTCAATGTAGTCAATATTTGGTTGACTGTGACTTTGTGTCAACAATCTCCCCCATATTGATAATTGACAAAATAATATATGTATATTTCAATATTCATACCTGGACACAGTTGATTGTAACATAGTTCCATAGCTCCCCCATACACGATGCCTGAGCTAAGAGAAAATAGCTCCCCCGTAAACCATGAACGGTGTCGAGCTAGAAGCTATAGCTCTCCCCCTTACAAAATGCATAGTACCTGTGATCTGATAGATAATATTTTCCAGAGCAAGAAGTACAGATATACACAGATATACGAATGCATAGAACCAGTATGATATCTAATATCTCCCAAAAGCAAAACAATAAAAATATACATTATTTCTCCCCCTTTGGCAGTTAGCAATATAAAGAAGCAATGAATATTAATGCAACCACACCAAGCAGAGAAGAAACAGTAAAATACTAAGCAAATAAGTCACTGACATAGAATGATAATAAAGACAGATAATGTCATCCACCAAACCAAGTGGCCAACCATAAACAGAGTACATAAAACCAGCTACATAACTCCATAAGAAACTAAATAACTGAAATCAAAAGTAACTAAGATCATCATCAGTAGCAGCAGCAGCAGATAGTAGCCAATCTCCATCATGGAGCACGAGAAGGTCCTGGAACATCTGAAGGACCAGGGAAAGGGCCAACGAAAAGGTCCTGGAACATCTGAAGATCCACAAAAGTATCATCTGGATCCATATACTGCATGACCCACGGATCGTCTAGACGATGACCCGAGCGATGTGGATCCCGCTCAATAGGCACATGCAAATCAGGATGACGAGCAAGCGAATACCGCATATCATGCAGAGAGTTCCCAAGGGCACTAATCTGCAGAGTGGTATGGTAATCCTGCTGCGTCCAGCGATCATCCTCAATAGCAAAACGATCGCGAAGCATAGTCTGAAGCGAATCCAGGTTGGCAGGAGGTGCAGTCTGACCGAGCGGAGGGGCGTAAGGCTCCTCATCAGCAGACAACTCAGTAGTAGCAACAGGCTGAAGGCGTCGTACCTTAGATAGAAAGGTAGGTGCCGGCAGGAACGGACAAGCATCAAGTGGTATACGAAAAGCACGAAAGATCATAGGAAGATACAGAGGATAAACCAAAGCTTGTGGTTTCCTCCTACAGCGAATCATCAAGTCCATCATAGTACGTGGAAGATTGAAATGAATTCCAAAGTGAAGATGATAAAGAGCAGAAATGTCAAGATAAGTGATTTCATCAGGGGAACCGATCTTGGGTAGAATGGTATTAGAGATGATCCAATGAAGATCAGAAAAATATGGGTTGAGATATTTCGTCAAGAGCTTTCGAGGACGTGTGTATGGAGTGCACAAATCGTCCTTGAAGCTTTCAAGTGAAAGTCCGTTGGGAAAACGGAATGAGCGAGCATCAACAAGCCTTTCCCAAGAACTTGGCTCAAGAAGATCAAGATATTCGGCTAGTTCAAAGTCATCAAACGAGATATCGATACCAGCAACTCGTGAATAAATACGAAGGTCATCAAAGGTTAAGTTGCAGTAGAACATTTGAACGGCATGACGATAAATAGCAGAAGATGTAGTGACTAGTTCATCAATATAGAGGTCATGGAATAAAGAATCATATTGAGAGAATATGGAAAAATTGATAGGATGTCCTGTGAATACCTGACGATTCCGAAAGTCACTAAACCAGTTGTTTGATGCATCAAGTGAGACAAAAAGTCTATTGTCATAAGTGGAAGGATGTTGAGGACGAGGTGGATTGAACAAAGGGTGAGGTGGTTGAAGTTGTTCAATGATTTGTTCAATTGATGGAGGAGAATCCGAAGAGGAAATACTCTCAACTCGAATCCTCTTTCCACGATTGAACAAGCAAGGAGCCATTAAAAGATTTAAAAAAAATGGTACCTCAAACAGGTAAAGAACAATGGAGGAGAATGAAGAGGAGACACCTTTTTCTTGATTTGAGAAGTAATGAGGCACTCTAGATCAAAAACTAGGGTTAGGGTTTCAAGGAAAGAGTGTGTATAGGTGAGAAAAGGTGGTAATAGTGAAGGAGAGAGAAAGAATCCCGACATAAAGTAGGGTTTTGTCTTTGGTCGGGTGAAATATTGACCATTGGATTAGAATAGATCCAACGGCAGAGCCAGATCCCGACCCTGGAACCAAGGGACCGAACTCGGCCCGAACTCGGATAGGAGCAGAGTTCGGCCCGAGTTCTGGATCATTGATCCAGAACAGAACAAAGGCTAAAATGAAAACAAAAGTTGAAGAATAACAAAAAATGATAACAAAGAAAAAGATTTAAGAGTTAAACAAAAGAAATACAATTTTGAGAAACCCAATAAAGTACATAGAGAGATTCACAAAGGTCAGAATGAAATTTAGGAAGATCAATTTGGCAATAATAAATCGTAACAAACCATATAATAAACAAGGAAATATATTGTAATTCAGTATTTCAAATTTGCCATGGGTTAGCTGCAGGGGCCGGATCCCAGCTAGCGGTAGTCCTGAGGACTAGTGCACCGTGTCGCTTAGGCTTTTACGCCTTTTTGTCAGAAGGACCCTTTCGGCTTGTACCTATAATAAATTTGTCATAAAAGAATCAAAATATACTCGATATTTACGCAGGTAAGTCTCAACTTATAACTGCTTCATCCAAAATTCCGAGTTCACGACAAAGATAATTGAAGCGCTCTTCGGATAATGGCTTAGTAAAGAAATCTGCTAGCTGATGATCAGTGTCAATAAATTCTAAGTTAATCGTGCCATTTTGCTGATGATCACGTAAAAAGTGGTGTCTGATCTCAATGTGTTTAGTGCGTGAGTGGCAGACAGGGTTTTTAGTCAAATTGATGGCACTAGTATTGTCACAGAATATAGGAATATGCATGAAAGATAACTTATAGTCTTCAAGGGTTTGCTTCATCCACAGAATCTGTGCACAACAACGCCCAGCTGCTATGTATTCAGCTTCTGTTGTGGATAGTGCGACAGAGTTCTGCTTCTTGCTAAACCATGAGACTAAAGCCTTTCCTAACAAATGACACGTGCCGCTCGTACTTTTACGGTCGACCTTGCATCCAGCAAAGTCAGCATCAGAGTAACCGATGAGGTCAAATGATGTTGACTTGGGATACCATAGGCCCACTGTAACCGTACCCTTAAGATATTGAAAGATACGCTTAACCGCGGTCATGTGAGATTCCTTAGGATTTGCTTGATATCTAGCACATAGGCAAACACTAAACATGATATCGGGGCGACTAGCAGTTAAATAAAGTAAGCTGCCTATCATACCTCGATACTTACGTTGATCAACGGGTTTGCCGCTCTTATCTGGTTCGAGTTTGGTTGAAGTAGCCATTGGCGTGCTAATTGGTTTGACGTTGTCAAGGTCGAACTTCTTCAGCATGTCCTTGGTATACTTCGATTGACAGATGAAAGTTCCATTTGCCAGTTGCTTTACTTGCAGGCCAAGAAAGTAGTTGAGCTCTCCCATCATGCTCATCTCAAATTCTGTCTGCATACACTTGGCAAATTCTTGACAAAGAGTTTCATCAGTAGACCCAAAAATAATATCATCAACATAAATTTGAATCAATAGAATAGTGTCTTTAAAAGATTTTATAAACAGTGTAGTGTCAATTTTCCCTTTTGAAAAACCTTTCTCAAGTAAGAAGCTACTTAGCCTTTCATACCAAGCTCTGGGGGCTTGCTTGAGGCCATAAAGTGCTTTCTTTAGCTTGAACACGTGGTCGGGAAATTTGTGATTTTCAAAGCCAGGAGGTTGTTTCACATAAACTTTCTCCTTAATAAAACCATTCAGAAAAGCACTTTTCACATCCATTTAAAATAATTTAAAGTTTTGAAAATTAGCAAAAGCACAAAGCATCCGAATGGATTCTAGTCTAGCAACAGGAGCATACGTCTCATCGTAGTCGATACCTTCCTCTTGGTTGTATCCTTGAGCTACTAGACGAGCTTTGTTACGTGTGACTGAACCATCTTCATTTACTTTGTTTCTAAAAACCCATTTAGTACCAATTATAGAGTGATTAACCGGTCTAGGAACGAGTTCCCATACTTGGCTTCTCTCGAATTGGTTGAGTTCTTCTTGCATAGCAGAAATCCAAAATTCATCATTAAAAGCTTCAGAAATATTTTTAGGCTCTACTTGTGAAATGAAGGCAGTGCTAGCAACAGAGTCTCTTAATGATGATCTAGTAGTTACTCCACGTGAAACTTCTCCTATAACTAAATTTTCTGGATGAGAAGGTTTGAAAGAGAATTTCTTAGGCAAACCCTCCAGAGAATTAGTTTCGGTTGAAGTATTCATTGGAGTAGAAGTTGATGGCTCAATGTCATCATCAAGAGTACTTGCTGCACTGTTGTCTTCATCAAAAGTCACATTTGTTGACTCTTCCACAATAAGTGAGCGTTTATTGAAAACTCTATATCCCTTACTCTTGGCGGCATAACCAAGAAAGATACCATCGTCAGCTTTGGCATCAAATTTGCCTAAGTTGTCTTTGGTGTTAAGGATAAAACATCTACAACCAAAAACTTTAAAATAAGAAACATTGGGGGTTCTCCCAAACCAAAGCTCATAGGGTGTTTTCTTCGTAATGGGACGAATCAGCACCCTATTCAAAATATGGCATGCTGTACTAACAGCTTCTGCCCAAAAGTATTTCGGAAGTGAAAATTTATTCAACATGACTCTGGCCATATCGCCGAGAGTTCTATTCTTCCGCTCCACAACACCATTTTGTTGAGGAGTTCTAGGACAAGAAAATTCATGATCAAAACCATTTGCATTACAAAAACTTTCAAAATCATAATTTATGAATTCACCTCCATGATCACTTCGGATTTGAGTAATCATGTAGCCTTTTTCGTTTTGAACTTTCTTTACAAAAACTTTGAAAGCAGAAATAGCATCGCTCTTATTAGCGAGAAAGAAAACCCAAGTAAATCTCGAAAAATCATCAACAATAACAAATGCATACAGTTTGCCACCAAGGCTAGCTATTCTACTAGGACCAAATAAATCCATATGAAGTAGTTGCAAGGGTCTAGTAGTACTTACAGAGTTGATGGAATGAAACGAGGATTTTGTTGCCTTGTTTAGTTCACATTCGGCACATACCGTATCCTTTTTGAATGTGATGTCAGGCAATCCTCTCACTAGCTTCTTGGTAGAAAGCCTGGATATAGCATCCATGTTGGCGTGACCAAGACGCTGGTGCCAAAGTAGTCGTTCGTCTTTGTGGGCATATAAATATCTACCTATAATGTGCCCTTTGAGATTGTTACCGAAGGATACGTATCCTTCTCTCTTCATCGATAGTGATGCAAAAAGGTTTGCGTCTCCCGTCATATGTCGCGAGCATCCACTATCGAGAATCCACTTACTTTCAGTTGAGGAGGGAAGGTCCACCTACATCAAGAGTAGATGTGACCTTTGGTACCCGAGTTCTTGAGGGTCCTGAAAAGTTAGTCTTTGGGAACCAAGCATATATCCTTTTATCTACAAGTCTTCTAACTCTGCACTGTGGTGAGATGTGTCCATGTAATCCACAATAAGTACAGATAGCATTCTTGTTTATACTAGGAGTATGAGAATGATATTTATAAGCAACAGGATGAGGATGGACATGATGTGAAGAGTTAGCATGGTGAGGATGATTATGCATGGAATAAGTGGCATGGTGATGGTGTCTTTGAGGCATAGAATGATGGTATTGTCTATGATGAGTGACATGCTGATATTGTCTAGATGGCATGGCATGATGATTTTGTCTATATGGCATGACATGACGATTTTGTCTATATGGTATATGAGGACCTTGTCTATATGGCATTGCATGATGATCTTGTCTATATGGCATGACATGATGATTTTTATGTGTGAAGTGCTGTTGATTGTGTCTTTGAGCATGATGCTTGTGTACTGAGTGAGAATTGTTCTTACGTGCACGTGGTTTGTGAAAGTTTGTGTATATGAATGCATGGTTATGTGCTGCATGAGAATGACTTGGTTGACTAGCATGAGTGGTGTTGTGCCCATGTGATTGGGTTTGAGGTTGAATAACCTGTTTACCCAATTTGGTTTCTAATCTTTTAGTAACAGCTTGCAGTTCAGTAACCTTAATATTTAAGCCATATATCTTAGTCATGGAAATCTTGTGTCTACTCTTTTCTTCAGTAAGCAACGTGTTGAGTGTAGTGATTTCTTGAGTTTGTTGCTCAATACGTGCTTCAGCATCATGCAAGCTTAATTTGAGCTTGGATACTTCATCAGCGTCATTAGTGGGTGATGTGTCTCTAACATTATCAAGAAGTAAGGAAATTCTTTGTATCTCATCTTCTAGACTTTTGATTTTGTCCTTGGCATGTTTATATTTACCGATGACCTTTTTATGATCATCGAGTAAATCAGTGAAAGCATCGCCAAGTTCATCAAAAGAGAAGTCATCCAGAGTTTCGTTAGATACCTTGTTAGAAGTTGCCATCAGGCACACATTTGCTGTATCTTGAGGAGAGTCCTTTTCTTCCTCAGAGTCACTTGCTTCACTTTCATGCCAGATGCCTGTGTTGGCATATTTCTTTGATGAGTTCTTTTTGTATGGCTTCTCATAGCGGTTGCTCTTCTTCAGGAATGGGCAGTCTTTTCGGACATGTCCAGTTTTCTTGCAACCGTAACAAGTTGGTTCTTCTTCATCGTCTTCTTGAGATTCCTTCTTCCTTCGATTGAAGCGAAGGAATTTCTTGAAGTTGCGAACCATGAGAGCTTGTTCTTCATCATCCGAATTATCTTCTTCGGTCTCATCATGATTAGCTCTTCGTTGATGAGCTTTGAGTGCGATCTCCCTGGTCTTCGGAGCAGGCTCTTCGAAGTCCTTGAGGTCAAGCTCGTGAGTTATAAGCTTACCCATCAAGGTCTCCATTGACATTGTTGTGAGATCGTTTCCTTCTATGATGGCTGTCACCTTAGGGTTCCAAATCTTTGGTAGCCCTCTGAGCAGCTTACGAATCTTCTCGTGGTTTGAGTACTGCTTTCCGAGCGAAGATAGAGGATTGATGATGTCGAGGAATCTTGTGATCATTTGAGTGATCGTCTCACTTGGCTTCATCTTGAAGGCTTCGTATTCTTGAGTGAGACGGCTTATTTTAGATTCCTTGACCTGTGTGGTTCCTTCATGCGTCACTTCTAGAAGTCTCCATACTTCATGAGCAGTGGTGCAAGTAGAAACCCTGTTGAACTCATTCATGTCTATAGCACAGAATAAAGCATTAATAGCCCTAGCGTCTAGACTTGCCTGTTTCTTCTCCTCGACAGAATATTTGTCGTGTGGTTGCTCAATGAGGTCACCATCGACAACTATCCTGGCGGGCTTTTTGTAACCGTCAGTGACGACAGTCCACAGGTCAAAGTCTAGAGACTTAAGATAGAAGCTCATCCTTGTTTTCCAATATGTGTAGTTAGTTCCATCAAATAGGGGAGGCCTATGAGTGGACTGACCTTCACCATGATTGGAAATCAAGGATTGTGTGGTTGCCATGGATCAGCTCTTAGGATGTTAATCCTTGTAAAGAGAACAGAGCTCTGATACCAATTGAAGAACAGTTTGGCAACTCTAGAGGGGGGTGAATAGAGTTTATATAGAAAAATAGCCAATTAAAAAATAACTCTTTCACCAACAATCAATAATCAGAGTAAAGTGCGGAAAATAAATAAAGAGCAAAAGAGCATACGCAAACACAGCGATTTTAACCTGGTTTCCCTCGTGGAGGACTAGTCCAGGCCTGAGAACTCTAGCTCAGGATTAAATCCACTATTTGTGAAATAGTAGTTTACAACCCGTGCCTTTTCTTCAGAAGAGCACGTCAACTTCTAACAGAGGATCGCAGTGGCGATTTGCTTGGAATTGTCCAAGCGACTTCTTCAACTCTTGCACAAGAATCCTAACTGAGAGATGCTGAGCACTCGAGACTTAGGAGGCTTGTGGCTAGTAGATGGGAAGGGTATGGCTTATTGAGCTTATAAGAGAGAAGAGAAGAGAAGATTGAGTGATTTGAAATGAGAGAATTCATGCCCTATTTATAGTATTTTTATAGGCAGAATTCGGCCAGAATTCGGGTAGGAAAATTCAAAAATTTGGCCGTTGGACAGCTAGCAACCAGCTATCCCTAAAATTAGGGTTCCTGATTTCTAGGGGACAGAGTTCGGCCCGAACTCTGTGTGGAGGCAGAGTTCGGCCCGAACTCTGTCTCCAGAGCACAGAGTGGTTCTAAGGGGACCAGTGGGCAGTTTTTGGTTCAGTGGAGCTTGGGATTTTGGGTAGGTTATAGACTAAGTTCCAAGAGCTCAGCAAGACTCAGAGTACATAAATCTAGACTCAATGAAATCATAAAATACAGACTCCAGAACACACTGAGAGCCGGAGACTGAGCTGTCATCTGTCTTGAACTGAATGCAGTCGTCGTGTGTCGTATTGAATTAATACAAATATTATTTGGTCAATGTAGTCAATATTTGGTTGACTGTGACTTTGTGTCAACAGACACGAACTAAAAGACGACAGAGAACAACACTCCTTCACAGATGAATCTTTCAATTGAATTCCTTGAGGCAAATCACTTCATCGTGCATCGTCAGAGCAATGGAACTCCCTGAACAAAGGAACTCCGTGTATAGTCAGAGCAATGGAACTCCATGAACAAAGAAACTCCGTGCATAGTCAGAGCGAATCAAAGTGCGAGCGCAATAAATCTAAACCTACACTCTGCCGGAGCGCTCGTACTTTGATTCGCTCTGACTATGCACGGAGTTCCTTTGTTCATGGAGTTCCATTGCTCTGACTATGCATAGAGTTCCTTTGTTCAGAGAGTTCCATTGCTCTGACGATGCACGATGAAGTATTTTGCCTCAAGGAATTCAATTGAAAGCTTCATCTATGAAGGAGTGTTGTTCTCTGTCGTCTTTCAGTTCGTGTCCACGTGGTATTCATCGTGCATTGTCAGAGCATAGGAACTGTTGGATGACTCCTTGAGGCAAGTCACTTCATCGTGCATCCTCCGAGCAAAGGAACTCACTGAGGCAAAGGAATTCCTTGAGGCAGAGCACCGTGCAAAGCCATCCTTCTTCAACAAGGAACATGTCGAAGAAATAGACTCCTGGCTGGCGCTTCGACAGAGCGTGGAACGATAATAAACTCCAAACCCATGCACATCTCAGTCTTCTGAAGGACTTCACCACCGTGCATCGTCGGACCAATAGAACATGTTGAAGAAATGAACTCCTGGCGGCAAAGGAACACCGTGCATAGTCCGAGCCAATCAACGTACGGGCGCTTCGACAGAGCGTGGGTTGGCAATAAATCCAAACCCAGACACATCTCAGTCTTTTGAAGGACTTCACCACCAAAGCTTCTTCGAACGAGGAGATCGACAACCAAGAGAAAAGAGTCTTGCCAAGGCGGGGGATCGGTAGAGTCCATCTCCACAAGAAAAACTAAGTGAGACGAGAATAAACTCTCTCTACACTACTGCCATTTATAGGCATGGAACAACTCGGACTCATGCGCCAAAAAGGCAGCCCCTTCGAATTCAATTCAATTAATTTCCATCAATACCAATGCATCTGCCCCTTCTCAATTAAAGCTAAGTAAGACTAGAACAAACTCTTCCAACTACGGCCATTTATATGCCATTAATACCAATGAATCTGCCCCTTCGAATTCTGCCAACTTTGATGCCCCCTACTGTATCAAAGTTTTTTTCTTGATACAGTAGGGGGTATCAAAGTTTTGATACCCCCTATGTATGACATGTAGGCCCTTCCTCCTTTATAAAATGTGTACACATATATATATATATACATAAATTTTAATAGGGCCCACATGTCATACATAGGGGGTATCAAAACTTTGATACCCCCTACTGTATCAAAATAATTTTTGATACCCCCTATGTATGACATGTGGTCCCCTCTTGCTTTGTAAAACGTGTAAACATATATATATATACACATAAATTTTGAGATGGCCCACATGTCATACATAGGCTCCTGTATCAAAGTTTTTTCCCTTTTAAATGGGCCCCATACATAACTTACAAAAAAAAGTATAAATAAAACAAAATTTTGTTATAGTCAAGATTTGTACCAATGACCTCTTAAATACAAGTCTAGCATTGTAACTACGACACCACAATAGCTTTCTCCGTGTTTTATTAAACGGAGAATAGCATTCTCCGTTATGAATTACACGGAGAATAGCATTCCCAGTGTTAAAAACACATTAGAATGTTCATTCTCCGTTTTAATTTGAAACGGAGAATGAAATTCTCCGTTTCATTTGTAACGGAGAATTGTATTCTACGTTTTGAACTTCACGGAGAATGCCGTTCCCAATATTAAAACGATTGAGGATTCTATTCGCCGTTTAATTTGGAACGGAGAACGGTATTCTCCGTTTATTTTAAAACGGAGAATAAGATTCCCAGTGTTAAAAACACATTAGAATGTTCATTCTCCGTTTTAATTTGAACGGAGAATGAAATTCACCGTGTCATTTGAAACGGAGAATGATATTCTCCGTTTTGAACTGCACGGAGAACATATTTTCTCCATTTTTGATGTACTACGTTTTAAACTTGGAATTTAATGTTCTCCATTTTTATCTAATTGTCTTCTCAAACTTTTGCATTGGAGAACATATTTTTTTATCTAATTGTCTCGTGTGAATGACATCTTGCCACATAAGAAAGATATTGTCTTAAGTCAACGACGTTTCATTTTATTCTATTTGCTCTTTATCACTATTTCGCTTTCGTACTTTACAATTACGATAATCGTGACCCATTTTTTTTATTACAAAATCTACATACTCTAGGCTTCGGGATAGAATGACTTTCTGTAGGCTGGCTTGATTTCCCTTGAGAAGGTCTTCCTTTTGTTGCTATCGGATTTGGCTCTTTTAAAGCTTCATGCACTCCATGAACTGCATCAGCTACCATTTGTTCTTCTTCACCAATATCGGTCACCATTTCTTTCAACTCCATCAGAACAGACGACATCAACTCCGTTCCCCTCTCTTGAATTTTGCTTGATTTTTTATAATAATATGTAAACAGATTAACTTGTTCATTAATAGCACCATACCTTCTGCTCTCAATAATGTCTGGGTGGATGAAACTTCTTTCTGAGCCAGGTCCGGAGAGATAACTCTCTTTGCAATCCTTGAGCCAACGAGATTTTATCAAGTTCTTTGGAATATCTCCAATTTGCAATCTCTTCATTGCTGAAAAAATATGCCTACAAGGAATCCCCTTGGTCTCCATCCACAAGCATTCACAATTTATAATGTTGTCGGTCGGATGAAATGTAACCTTCCGGTTGACACTGTTTGGCGACAAATACTTTTGGACAGTGCAAACTTCTGCCTCTCTTACGATGTGATGATGGAGAACAGTATATGCATCAGAACGTGTGATTTCCTTCCTTACATCTATAAACCCCATTTTAGTGTAAATTGTGGCAAATTTACCTTCTATTACGGCCATGCTAGTTTGATTCACAACTGGTGTTGAGAGTTTATCATTGACATGCTTACCCATCTGGCTGTAATGTAAGGCCGCCAAACCGTAGTCACAATTTTGAAGGGCCTTTCATAGTGGCAGCTTCTCATTCAAAAACCTTTTCAGAAACACGTTCATAGATTCACATCTATTTGTTGCAGTAGAACCGCCAAAATAATTACCACGTAGGAATGTGTCCGCCCATCGCTCCCTCGTTCTGTACAATGCAGTGGTCTACTTATTATTTTCTACATTATAATCTGTTAGCATCTGCTGCCAACGGTTTTCAAATTCTTCGACTGAATAGTACCTGTTTAGAAAATATGGACAGTAACTAAAGTTGTGATATTGTAACAACAACATACTTCAAAGTAAAATAGCAAGTGTGCTATGTACCTTTTAATCAGAAGACTCAGTTTATTGTGAAAACCCTCTCGGTGTACATGTTTGGCAGCATTGTTAAGGATATGCCATGAGCACGTTCGATGAACTACTCTGGGCATTAAATCCTCAATTGCTTTATTCATGGATCTGCAACCATCCGTGAGAACTGTCACTGGTAATTTGCCATTCATACACTCTAGGAATTTTTCCAGAACCCAAGAATAAGTCTCTGCAGTCTCATTATGGATCATTGCAAACCCAAACACATAAGTCATCGCATGATTGTTTGTACCGACTAGAACCACCAACGACATTTGACTTCTATTTGTTTTATATGTAGAATCGAATGCTAGTGAATCTCCAAATAATTCGTAATCGAATCGACATGCACCGTCAGCCCAAAAGAGATGGGTCAATCTGGAATCTTCGTCTACCTTGTAGTCGTAGAAGAAATCTGGGTCACTGTTCTCCTTTGATTGAAGAAATGTAAGTGTTGTCGAAGCATGAACATCGTCGAGTGCTCTACTATCTTGAGCTAGAGCGTTGTATAAATCCTTTCTCGTCCATCCAACATTATCCCAGCCACCTTTCTTCTGGACAAGTAAATTTCATATCTGTCCAGTCCCCATCCCTGATTGCTTCATAATCTTAATTTCTTCCAACTCTGCGGGTGTTATATTACGATGGGATCTCAAAAAAGCTGATTTATAATCATTCGCCAGGTTATGGTTGTGATGTACATGAAATTTTTTGACGGACCATATCTTTGTTTTATGGGTGTACCCAATACGAAAAATTGCTTTACAACCACTTCTGCTTTCACTTCTTGGCTCACGAACCCTGTTTGGAGCTTCCTTATATTTCATGTGTCTGAATCCCGCATTCGAACAACACCAACTACGGATCGTCACCATCCCAGATTTGTTTTTTTTACCTCGTTCTTTCTAATACTGAAACCATATGCTTTTGAATAAATTCGGTAGAATGTCCCTGCTTTTTCAATAGAGTTGAACTGTAGGCCAACAATATCTTCTTCTAAGAGCATGGTTGGATCTTTGTTAATGTTGGCAGATTGTAATATTTTTTTTATCGTAATTGCATCAAAATCCAATGGAGATTCATCGTCGTCCCTAAGAACAGAATAAAACAAAATAAACATGAGAAATAGATGTAAAAATATAATGCATTTCTTAAATCCATTAGAAAGGGTGATACGAAATAACATTTTGTTGTTTGCGTCGATGTCTTCATCTTGTTCTTTACTGTCTCCTAAGCTAACATCTTCCAAACTTTGCTCATCATCTAATTCACCTGACAGTCCTCTTGAAAGGAGGCTTTCTTCATCGACTAAATCTTCCACACGACGATCACTTTCTCCATGTGACGTCGACATTGAAAAAAATAGAGTGTGTTAGATACCAGCAGAAGAAACGAAGGACAAGAAACAATATAAGAAGAAAAAGTAATGCTATATTCGTACCTCCAAATTGACCCTCTAATATATAGGCCTCCCATCTGATGTGGCATGTTAAATAATAGTGTGTCATCTGACATGACTGATGACATGGCAAATTTTAATCCAAAAAGTTAACTACCCAATTTTCTCCATAATAATTTAACGTTAATATCAATGTTATTTTAATGTTAATATTAATTTATGTTAATATTAATGTTAAGGTTAATGTTAATATTACTATTATTGTTAATGTTAACGATAATATTAATATTAATGTTAATGTTAATCTTGAATATCTATTCTACTATATAATAGGAAAACTTAGATGGTGAAACTTTTGAATTCCAAAAATACCCTTACAAACTTATACTAATTAAAAATAGTTTATTAATTTTAATAAGGACAACTTAGTAATTAGGAAGACTACCCTTTGGTCTTCCTAAAGAGTCTTCCTAAACTAATTAAGAAATATTAAAATACGTGCAAGGCACGTGCACATATGCTAGTTAACTTTAATATTAATTTTTATTTTTAGTTTTATTTTAAAAAAATTGCCACGTCAGCTGCCAGATCAACATATCACGTCAGCTGCCACGTAAGGATGGACAGTTTGAAAGTGCAATTTGGAGGTACAAAAAGCATTATTCAGGAAGAAACAACTTCCAGCAAGGCAACAGCATAACCTTTCGTCTTCCTTGTAACTCCGCCACATGGCTCTCTTTTGATGGCTCATGAAAAATCTTGAGTGATTCTAGGAGCAAGCATAATTTTAAGGAAACAACTTCCAACAACACAACTTTCTCGTCTTCTGGGTACATGTATTATTAAATTGTGTAGCTAATAACGCATAAGGAAGCATGCAACAACAATCTCCACGTGGCCCTCTTCTGTAGGATAACGTATGCAGCAGCATTTAATGCTACGAAACCCTATTGTCTTGTTATGTGTTGTGTATCCTATGTGGCATGAGGCAGAAGACAATAACTAGCATAGGCGGCTATATTCACAAATGACAATAAGTTTAAAAAGTCATCTCCAATGCAAAAAAGTATTGAGAAGACAATACAAAGTAATTTTTTACGACTTCCAAGACAACTTTTGGCTCTTCTAATGATATGGTATGGTTCTACTGCATTTTACAGCATATGTATTTATACGAGGCTTCCATATTTTGGGGTATACTTCATATGAATACAGCTGGCATGTCTACGTTCCTAGTCCTACGTATTTTGGGACTGGGGTGTTATACCACGTCAGCGTAGCGCGCTCGGGTGGTAGCGCAGTTCCGCTCGCGTGTTCGATTTATAGCACAATCTGTTTCCTGCACAGTCCATTTGAAGGGTGCACAATTGAGAATTCTCTGCCTATTTGATGGATGCAACTTGATTTTTAGGACATACAACGCGGAAATATTAGAGGTCGATATTTTGCCTTATTTAGTAAGGGGTCCGCGAAATCAAATCGTCATCTTGCGACGGACTGAGGCGTTGGCACGGTAAGCTAAATCGGACATATAATTCAATAAAGCATGAAGGGCTCGAATGGCTAAGTCGTGAGAGTTGGTCGTGCAATAAATTTATGAAATTGAGCCACATCGGCTCGACGAAACGACAAAGGCGTATCGACTCAAGGAGGGAGGATTGACTCTTCTTTTTACTCCTTCATGCCTAAGTTAAAATATATTATTGTATGCTAAATTAACCTATCGACGCCACGGGCTTGGTCCGATCGGGAGATAAATCGTAGTGTGTATCGAACACTAATTAGAACAATTGAAATAAAATGTACATCGTATGTACGAGTCGCTTTGGAACATTGAATATCGTAAAGGTGAGCACCTCGGTGCGCAAGCCGCAAGAACATGGGATAACTGTATTCGGTGAGTGCCTTAGTGCACGAACCATTCCGTGCCTTCGCGCACGAGTTAGAAGGCTAGAACATTGAAAGACAATAGACGAGCGCCCTAGCGCGCAAGCCACAAACATTGAACACTAAGGCATAAAATATGGAAATACGGCTTCGATGTGTGCAATAAGTACACGACGCAAAGGATAGATGATAAATGTGTCGAAACTTGCCGACGTGCACGAGATCATAAAAAGATGGCTTCGTTGTGAAAGAATACAGTTGTGGCATGAATGTGATAGAACTGTCAGATGTGGCATGCTGCCTCGAAAGGTGTTCGGGACCTTCGGGTCGTTCGGTTGACGAACATTGAGTTGAGGCATGATTCCATCGAACATTGAAACGAAGTATGAAATATAAGAACATAGAAAGTAAATGGAAGAAATACGAGATGATAAAGTCTGGGTCTCAGACTCAAGACTATGCTTGGTTGTTTGAATAATAGTGCGTTGCATGGTCGAATGGAATGGACTTGAGATAATTGAGATAATAACCCGTGCACGGGTGTTCCCTCGAACGGTTAAGTGCCGGGGCGCCAGAACCATTTGGCCTAGGAGGGAGTGTCTTTGATAGGCGCACATCCGTAAGACGATTAACAATCACTTAGCGAGATGTGAAAAGCCGCAAATGATGGTATGCAGCGGTAAGTTTCGGTTGTTTAGGATAGGTGAACTTTGGCAAGGCTTTGGTTTTGCCTTTGATTGTATTACAGGATGCAGGCCAGGCAGCAACAGCAGCAAGCCTTGGCAGCAACAACATGATGCTTGGCAATTGTAAGCTTTGGCATTGCTTGGCTTTGGGTTGCTTTGCTTTGCTTGCATTGCTTTACAAGCAAGCAGCAGCAGCTGTAGCAGCAGGGCAAGGCCCAGGCAGCAGCAAGCAAAGCCCCACAGCAGCAACAAAGTAATTACTTGCCTTGCATTGCAGTTACAGGTCTAGGTAGTAGGGGATCTTGTCCCCCAAAATGTCCCAAATATCTCTCCAGTTGTATGGCTTGATGTCACGATCCGATCACAATATAATGGGTCCAGTCGGATCATGTCCAGCCTGCACCGTTGTGAGATGGCGGCAGTAAGCCGTATCAAGCAGGGAAACACAACAGGCAAAAATATCTAACGAAAATAAAATAATTTTATTTAACTGGAAATGGTCTCAGAAAAATGAAATAACAACCATCTCAATATTCATTTATTACATGTGTTCTGATAAGCAAAGGAAAGGAAAGAACTATGCCAACATCTATGGTTTTGGGGTTTCTGGTTCAGCTGGATCTGCGGGACCCAAGTCAGACCCGTAGAAGGTACAGTAAGGTAGTTCATCTTCGTCGCAATCACCTAAAAATGTTGGGTCTCCAGTCAGGAGTGAACAAGAACATATTTCATCCACATCTAGCATTTCTAAATTAACAATAAATGAAAATGCGAGACAGTTTAAGAAACAATACTTTTTTTTGTAAATAATAGTAAAAGACAACAAGCAATATGGTCTCAATGTCAAATATGATGCAATGTTAAGCTAGTGTTTTGAGTATATAACAGGGCCTATGACCGCATGAGATAGAGGCAATATGTATACTAATGTTTCGGCCGAAACGAAAAGTATATGGTATGGCTCAACCCCCTGTGTGGTAGGGGTTAGCACGAAGCGAGAAACAAGCGAGATTTTGGCTTTGGTCACAGACGTTATACTACTCCGACAATGAGTCAATAAGTCAATCCAGCAATCCGTCAATCGATGTGGAGTCCGAGAGGGATCCACCGTGAATCAGTGTCACTATACTAAATGAAATCAACTGATGCATACATTTAATTATTA
Organism: Iris pallida; assembly: GCA_029216955.1. Taxonomy (NCBI): domain Eukaryota; kingdom Viridiplantae; phylum Streptophyta; class Magnoliopsida; order Asparagales; family Iridaceae; genus Iris; species Iris pallida. The sequence continues at coordinate 19,772,060 of JANAVB010031619.1, forward strand.
AAATAAAAACACAGACATGGAATAGATATGAAACTTACCTCAGGCGGTTCCTCGGAGTAGACAGCAACAAGTGGGTAACTGCTAGGGTTTAGGGATCCGAACCTACATTAACAAATCATGTCCTTAGAACTTAACAAGATTAGCTAATAAACCACTTAACGTAAACTACGCTAATTATAGACATTTGTCATTTTATTAGAGAAAATAATAATTTAAATATGTAATATTTTGGTAAAAACTATTTTATTAGTATTTTGTAAATAGGCAGAAAATAATGTATTTTGGAATATTATCAAAGTAGTGACGGTTTATATCGTACCTTATTTTAATAGAAAATTATATATTTTATTTATTAGTAAAACAGTAACGGTTTCATCGTAAGTATATATAATAGAAATATCATTTTAAACGCAGAAATGTTTGAGATCTAATTAGTATTTATTTATATAAAACTTTACAAAATATTTATAGTAACTATTTTCTTTAAATAAGAAATAACCATTTTAATACTAAATTACGAAAATCCTTATTTTAGTAAAATTTACGATTTTTTATTAGAAAATGCTAAAAACATCTTTTTACATAATACGATAAGGATACTAATCAATTAATAGTTAATTTACGAAATAATATTTTTATCCAAAAACATATAAGTATGTATATTTGACTTAAATCACTATTTTCTACATTAAAAGCATATTTTTGATATGTAACTATTTGTTTTGAAACTAATGGCAATAGTAATAATGATAATAATATTTAAAAATAACGAATTTAACGTTTACTAACCATTAAACCTATTGCAAATTACTATAACATTTATATATATACGATATATTAGTTGTTAATAATTATCTATCCATAATATTAATAGATTACAAGGATTCATGGTCGCAATTAGGAAACTACTACTAACTATCCCGGAACAGAAATGGTTCTGTGAATTAACAGAAGGTAGAAGAGGTTACCGGAAGTTGTGACGGAGCACCGAGGGGATGCCTCGGACTCGGAATGCGCACGGAGCGTGAAACGGGTCGCGGAACACGTGTGCGCATGCGGAGGGGACACGCGGCTGCTGATCGGCGCACGAGACGCCGCAGAACAGCGACGGGGCCGCACGGGGCAACGGCGGGGTCACACGGGATAGCGGCGGGACACGTACACGGACATGCGGGGACACGTGTACGTACGCGAAAAGGCCGGGGACGGCCGAACGACAGGCGGGGGAGCCGCACGCGTGGGTTGCTGCTAGCGCACGAAGCGCGATGGTGTCCGCACGGATGGCGCACCGCTGTGCGTGCTGCTGTACGCCAGCGGGGGCCGGTCAGGCGGTCGGTTGGCGAGCGAATGTCGGGGTCAGGTGTCGCGAGAGGGTCAGCCGAAAAGGTATAGTCGAGGGTCAGGCGAAAAGGGTCTACGGGGGAGAGAGGGGCGGGCGAGTGTGTTGTGGAGAGGAAGGAGAGGAGTTGAGATGGTGGGGGTTGATGTTGTGTACTATTCCTCTTTGTGAAAGAAGAGCAAAATAATGGTGGTTTTTTTTAGAGACTTGGGGGAAAGGAAGTGGCTGAGAGGAATTTTCTAAGGAGGTGAAAAGAAATGTAGGGAGAGATGCAGGAAGAGTATGGGAAAATGGGTTTGACCGGGTGTGAGTGAAGAGAAAAAGGTTTTTTTTAAATTTATTAAAGGGTTTGGTTTTACACCCTTTCCTCCTTAAAAACTTTCGTCCTCGAAATTTCAAGATGAGGGTCGGGGTACAATCATGCAATCATGCCTCAAAGCAGTCAGGGTATTCTTCCTCAACAGCCTTATGCCTAACTAGGCTAATTGTCTCATAGTAAATCCATCTAGTACAATATCTTCATCAATCTTATCCACTATTCTCAAATAACATTCTTCCTTCCTTAGAAACACAGTCACTATCCATAATTATGGATTTCTGCTTTCATCCCTGAATTGTCAATTACCGTCATAATCATGAAAAATTTATCATCCCACTAAACACATATAATATTTCCTGTAATATGTTTTTGTATTTCCTTCAGCTTGCTAATATGTATCCAAAATTTAACTCTATGTCATACCACTACATGTGTTCTAAACACGTTCTTATACATCTTATTCGTACCTGACCAAAATATTATAATTCGGTACACTCCATCTTGTATTTATACTCTAGTATCAAGTCTCAGTAACCCAATATCACCTTTAAAATCTAACATCACGTTTCAATACTCCAATTTGTAATGATCCGTAAAATTTTTATCATTCCTTGCTTATCTATTGTACTCATATGTGATCACTTTGTAATTTATTTAGACGTCCATTTTCATCAACATATATATATCCTGATTCCAAATTCTCATTTACATATTTGATCCTGAATTCTCAATAAAATTTAATTATCATGTTTAAGCTCGAATCCTTCATCTTGATTTTACTGTATCGTTTTGACCAAACTTTTCTCTGTTTAAAAATATCTTATTTCATCTCCCAACCTTGTATTATTTACAAACCTTCTATCTCTGGTTTCTGATTTGTAATCTTTTGCACCCTTCAATTTATACGATTTCCATCCTTAACTTGTTACACCTTAAGTCCACAATTTCTTATTTCGGTCGTCCTTTATATATCTTTTGATTCATCATGCATCTTCATAAAGTGCATCTCCATGCTTATCATTTAACAATCTCTAATCTTGTCACGACCCGTACCATTATGAGGGGCATAAGCACGTGGGTAAGTCCAGCCTACGCCGCAGTATCGACGGTAGAACGCTGTATATAACGTCTGTAAATACTACGACTAACATTATAAAGGTACCTGTAAAGTATATATTCTCCGAATGGAGGTGACATATCAATACAGTCTCAATCACAGAATAAAACTAAGGTAGATAGCTCAGAAAGAGAACATATGATAGATGAAAGAGTAAATAAGTCCAGTGTCCAATACAGCCCAGATATATACAACATCACAGGATCTCAAAATATAATATAAAAGCTACATTCTGATAAAGCTAGCTGGATCGCAGTCCAGTCAAACCTAGCTAATCTACACTACTCCGGAAGTACAAAATCTAGTGGCTCTACTATAAGGCCACGGTCCTGGGCTACTCCATCTGACTCGAGCCCATAATAGGTCGAGCAGTCCGACTCAGAATCATCTGTAATATATCATAACGGTATCCTGTCAAGAAAATGAGCAAGTACAAGTACTAACAGCAGTTCCATGTGAATTGACAAATTTTATAAGAGACAGTATAATGAACTACAAGACAAAGATATATGAAGACTTGGGAACCGTTCGGAAGCTGAGTTACAACCCTTAAACCAAACAAGGACCGGGTTGTAACTCTTCTTCCGAACAGAACTTAAACTCCAATCAAGGTACAATGTAAAGGCATGTAGAGCATATGAGTAACTGTATATCAGGCATGGAAAGGAAATACTGAATGTAGAACAGAGCAGGATATACGATAAGATAAAGTAAATATAAAATATGACTTGAATTATTAGAGCGATATGTGATTGGTTTGGGATAAGTGACAGGACAGGCTATCTACTTGGCCCGGCAATCCGCAGTGACCTCAACGGAAAGTCATGCCGGCCAACCTGGATAACGAGCACAAGGCAAAAAGATCTCGCTACACCTTTCGTGAGGGAAGAGTGGCGTGAGCACTTGAATAGTGACAAGGTGGCTTGGATCACATAGCCCCTAATAATTCTCCATCCCCGAATAGTACAATGGATCTGGACATGACACGTCATGGCACGTGATTCCGTAAGAGGGTAGCAAATTCCTTTAGAAATTGGTGTCTATATAAGTACAGGAAACAAGACAGAAAGTGTACCAATATACCCAAAAATCCAGTAACAATATCTCATGTCATGATCCAACGTGTACTAGTCCGTGAACTATCGTGACTGAGAATCAAGTAAGACACTACGACTGAATCGGATATAGCAGATATCAAGACAATAAAAACTATCAGTGAATGTACTCGCCTGCTGTCCTGAGCTGTAGTGTATATCAATGCTCAGAGCGGTAATCAGAAACCTAAAGATGAGATATTGTATGTTAATTTAGGTTTAAACAAGTTTAAGAATAATTCACAATGAATGATATGAAATCTAGGTCAAACTAGGTCTCACTGAGTCGCACTAAGTCCTGTCAAGTCAATCTAGGTCAAATCAAGTTATATCAAGTCAATCTAAGTGAGACCAAGTCAACTCTAGGTCATACCAGTCATCGCAAGTCAAAACAAGTCGAAGAAAGTCAAACGGGGTCAAGAGTTGGCCTACAATTGACTTTTGGTCAACTGGTCAACCCTGGTCAACTCTGGTCAACTCTAGGTCAACCCTAGGTCAAACTAGTCAAATGTTGACCAACAGTTGACTTTTGGTCAACTGGTCAACTATAGTTTAGATTTGGTCAAATCTAGACAAAGTGTTGACTCACGGTTGACTTTTGGGTAAAAAGTCAACTCTGGGTCAACCGAGCCAAAATTGGTTCAAATATAACATTTGTAGGGTGTACCCAACAAGCCACCCAAGTTTCAAGTCAATCCGAATACCCAAACCCCGTATTTTGAATTTATCCGATTACCTCTTAACATTTACCCTTAAACCGTTCTAACTTGACGCCAAGTGGCCTTCCCTTAGGAATTCCACTCCGTGCTTCCTAGGGTGGTAGGGTACTAGCTTATACAACCATTACCTACCAAGTTTCCTATGGCATGTGGACATCCAGTCCATCTTACGGTCGGTATCGCCCGTTTACCCGTTATCTTGAATATTTCAAGATACGGAATGGTGCGGTTCGATACCATCTCCCCAATCCCACACGCAACCCCGATTCCAACTCCGAAGCCTACCCACAAAATCTAAATCACATTATCTAAGTCCCCTCCAAGTTTCAACGCGTTCCGAATCACGGAACCCAATTTCCCCTATCACCAAATCCTAACTTAACATTTCACTCTCTCATTCACTCATTCAACTCTCACTTTTCACACCCTCTTGGGACAATCTTGAGGGGGTTATTTAGTGGGCTAAATAGGGTTATATAGAGCTAAATATATAGGTATATATATACATATATATTAGGTATATAGTGGGGGTTATGGGGGGTCAAAATAGGGTGGTTTGGGGGTGCTACTGCAGCTCCTACTGCTGCTAGCTGCTGCTGTCATTGCAGCTTGCTGCTGCTACTGCTATTGTTGTGTTTGCTGCTGCTGTGGGGGGGGGGGGGGGGGGGCAGCAGCCCCCTTGGGCCCCCCTTGCTGCCATTGCTGCTCTACTCTTCTCCCCTCTTCTCCTCTCTAAATCCCTCATTTCCCCTTCTCTAAATCACTCTAAACTCCTCTCTAACTCTCACTAATATATATATAAACTCTCACTTATAAATCTCATTCCCTTCCCCTCTCTACACATACAAATACACACACACACACACACACATATATATATATATATATATATATATATATATATATATATATATATATATATATATATATATATATATATATATATATATATATATATATATATATATATATGACCACACACACACACACACACACACACACACATATATATATATATATATATATATATATATATAGACACACACACACACATATATGTATCTATATATATATGGACACTCACACACACACATGGACACACACACTCACATGGACACACACATACTTATACACAATTACACTCTCTCATGACACCACTAATCTCTCATTCTTCCTCTCCACACACACAAATACACATGTATATATATATATATATATATATATATATATATATATATATATATATATATATATATATATATATATATATATATACCACTCTAAAAGGGGGGTAAAACCATAATAAATCCTTAAACTAGATTTTTAGGAGAACCTACAAAATCTAGGATCAACTTGTAGAGAATGGTCCCCTCTCTAATTAGTGTGAAGGAATGAATGCAAAATGAGAAATAAATGAGAGTTAAAGTGTGTACCTAAATGTAGATTTGGAAGAAGAAGAAGGAGTTGGAAGAAAAGAAATGAAGAGAGAGAGATTTTAACTTGGTGGTGAAGTAAAAGAGGTGGAAGGGGGTGGCCTTATGTGGCCTGCCATGGGAGCATGGGTAGGGACACTTGTAATTACAAGTTTGCCCCTCGCTTGTCTTCTAGGCTAAGTTAAGTCCCAAAATTGGTTTTGGAAATTGCTAAAATTAAATAAAAAACGTAATTAAGCTTTGATACTCATAGGGGATTAGTCCAAACTCCTAATCCTAAAAGTTAAGTATGGTGGACCATGGTTAATTAACATGCTAATTACGACTCAAGTCGAAATTTCTCGGGGTCCCGAATTAACTCGGAATGCGATGAAATTTGAACCCGACTCCTATAATAATTAAATATTAATATTCATGAAATAAAATTCCCAAAAATATTATAAAATGGAAATTACCATTTTACCCCTAGCTTGGAAAAGTGAGGGTGACAAGTCTATCCACCTTAAAAAAATTTCGTCCTCAAAATTGAAGACAACAAGTGTTGGCCCATTCCATGGTCACACCCGATTTCGATAATTAACATGAACTTAAGTCAATACACAAAATATACAAACTGCTGCTAATCATTTCAGGATATATGAAATCAATTTCAACGGACGTTGTACTGCATCAAACGAAGCATCAACATCATCAAATCTGAAGATGACTCATTTTATATTTTATTCTGTATTTTACATTTTATTGAGTCTAGGATTTATTTTGTAAAATCAGCTTTGGTAATACTGGCTTAGGGTTATCCCAGTCCACATTCTAAAAAGCCTACCCATTACCACTCATATATCTTTTTGCAAAATATTCCAAAATTTCTTTAAAAACATTTTTTGATAAAATATTTCGAAAATCTCCTAACAGAACTCATAACCGAGTTCGGCCCGAGTTCGGACCGAACTCTGTCCGAATTCGGTCAGTTTGTATTCTAACTTCTGTTGGCTCCAAATCTGCGAGCAACGTCTCTTTGCGAGATATATGCATCCGAACTCTGTCCGAGTTCGGTTCCAGAAAACACCTATAAATAGAGAAGAACTTTTCATTTCAAATCATTCATTCACTCTTCATCTTCTCTTCTCTACTATTCAAGTGTTTTCAAACGATCCAAGATTTTCAAATCATACCTATACACCTCTTAGCCAAAAGCCAGTAATATCAGAGTTGATTTAGAGTCTTTTGGTATTCCAAGAGTTGTAAAGAGGTCGTTCCAAGTTCAGCAACTTTTTTTGTTGTGGAGCTGGTCGTGCGCTCGTCACCAAGCACGGTGTTGTGAAGTCGGTCGTACACTTGTCACCAAGCACGGTGTTGTAAGAGACTGCAAGCTCTCAGTTAAAGCTTGTGCCATAGTAGATTAACATCGAGCAAGAGTACTCGAGACTGGATTAGTCCTCTCAGAGGGATACCAATATATATCGCCGTGTCGCTGAGTTTGAATTCTCTATCTCTTGCAACATTATATTTATTGTCTCTTATTTCACTGCCATAGTTTAAAGTTTTAATTGGTGATTATTTTCCGCTGCACACACACACTCTATTCACCCCCCCTCTAGAGGTGCTCAACGGTCCTACAATTGGTATCAGAGCAGGTTATATTTTTATATAACAAACCTCAGAGAGTATATATGGCAGCCGTGAAATCAATATTCAACGGTAAAGGGCAATCCACAAATAGACCTCCCCTATTTGATGGAACAAATTATACCTATTAGAAAACACGAATGACTTTCTTCTTAAAATCTCTTGACTTTGATCTTTGGTCTATAGTCATTGATGGTTATAAGAAACCAGCACCCATTGTGGGTTAAAGGCCAGCTTATAGACAAGCCTCATGACAAATACACTGAAGCTAAAAAAGCTAAGGCTAGTCTAGATGCTCGTGCCATCAATGCACTATTCTGTGCAATTGACAAAACGGAGTTCAACAGAGTTTCAACCTGTAAGACGTCTCACGAAATTTGGAAACTTCTTGAGGTAACTTATGAAGGTACTTCCCAAGTGAAGGAATCCAAAATTAGTAGACTGACATAGGAATATGAATCTTTCAAGATAAAACCCAGTGAGTCAATTACACAGATGTTTACTCGTTTCTTTGATATAACTAATCCTCTGCAATCCCTTGGCAAGAATTACAGCAATCATGAGAAGATCAGAAAAGTGCTGCGGGCTCTAACCAAAAATTGGAATCCAAAAGCCACAACAATTATTGAAGGAAACGATCTCACCACTATGTCCTTGGAAACACTGATGGGGAAGCTGATAACCCATAAACTTGATTTGCAAGAGTTTGAAGAAGCAACACCAAAAGAAAAATCTATTGCCTTCAAAGCGCAAGCAAGAAAATCAACATGCAATGACTCTGATGAAGAATCATCAAGTGGTGATGAACATGCCCTACTTGTGAAGAACTTCCGAAGATTCCTAAAGTTTGAGAAATCAAGCAGAAGGAAGAGAGATGTCCAAGAAAGCAATGAAGATGAAACTATTTGCTTTGGATGCAAGAAGATCGGGCACATGAAGAAGGACTGTCCAACTTCAAAGAAAAGCAGTCCATATGACAGATCAAGATCAAGCAGAAAAGCTACATCCGGTCGAAAGTATGCCAACACAAGTATCTGGCATGAAAGTGATGCCAGTGATACAGAAGAAGAGGATAGACCCTGCGGCAATGTAAATGTCTGTCTTATGGCATTTGATAAGGTATCTTTAGATCCTCTATATGATGATTTTACTTTCGATGAATTAGAAAATGCCTTTAGCGAATTACTTGAAGATCCCAAAACTGTGCTCGACAAGTATAAGCAATCTCGAAAAGAGATTAAGGCATACACAATCGAGTTAGCTAGACTGTCCAATCTTATTGAAGATATAAGAGAGACGTCTACTACCGGTAACACGGAAGAGATAGCCAAACTCAAGGTAGACTATCATGAGGCTATCCTCAAAATTAAAAAAAAAAGAAAGAGACTATGTCAAGATGCAAGAACTATATGACATAGAGAAGAAGAAGAACCTAGTAACAGAACAAAGACTCTCAGATATGACTGCTAGATATGAAGAGTCTATTGCGATTTCTAAAAAGTTAGAAATCAAGTTAGACAAACAGGCAATACCTGTGACAGCCTAAAATTAGTCCTAATGCCAAGCATACACCTAAGAGGACTAAGAATAAGAAAGCACCGAAGAAACACGAATATCATCATGCTTTCACTAATAGGTTCTCCAAACCAAACAAGCATGTAAACACAGTTGTGACCACATTTGGTTCTAAACTTACTTGCACTTATTGTGGCACACATGGACACATATCACAGTATTGTTTGGCAAGAAAGCTTGTTGACAATCACACTTTAATCTGGAGACCTAAAGCTAATCAGAATGGACCCTTCAGAAAATGGGTACCAAAGGATTCATCTACTTGTCTTGTAGGTGGACCCTCAACCCTCTCATGCTAGAAGCAAATGGATCCTCGATAGCAGATGCTCGCGACACATAACTGGTGATGCATCTTTGTTCGCTACGCTATCGATGAAGAAAGAAGGATATGTCTCCTTCGAAAATAATTTGAGAGGTGATATAATTGGTAATGGTACTGTAGGTATTTCTCCCTATCCAGTAATAAATGATGTTTGTCTAGTAACAGAATTGAAACATAACCTATTAAGCATAAGTCATTTGGCAGATAATGGTTATGGTATCAATTTTGTGAAAGATAAATGTACCATATATGATTTATCATCTGGTGATCCCATATACAAAGGGATTAGAGAAGACAATATTTATGTTTTCTTTTTGGAGAATACTAATAATGCAGGTAGGTGCCTAGTAGCCAATCAAGATGAAAGCTGGCTATGACACATGAGACTAGGACATACAAACATGGATACTATCTCACGACTAAGTACAAAGAAGTTGGTAAGAGGACTCCCTGAGATTCCATTCAAGAGAGATATGGTATGTGCTGACTGTGAAAAGAACAAAGCACATAGGTCTACTTTTAAATCCATCAACGCTGTGAGTACTTCTAGACCTTTGTAGTTAATTTACATGGATTTATATGGTCCTAGTAGAGTCCCTAGTCTTGGCGGTAAGCTCTACGCTTTTGTTCTTGTTGATGATTTCTCTCGTTTTACTTGGGTCTATTTCTTATCAAACAAAAGTGATGCAATTTTTGAATTTCAGATATTTTGCAAAAAGGTACAAAACAAAAAAGGCTTCATGATTACTCGTATCCGAAGTGATCATGGTGGCGAATTCGAAAATTCTGATTTCAAAAAGTTTTGTGATGATAGTGGATATTACCACGAATTTTTTGTCCTAGAACTCCCCAACAGAATGGTGTTGTGGAGCGAAAGAATCGTACTCTAAGCGAAATGGCTAGAGTCATGCTGAATCAGTATAATCTTTCTAAATATTTTTGGGCAGAAGCTGTTAGTACAGCCTGTCATATTTTGAATAGGGTGTTAATTCGACCAATCTCGAAGAAAACACTATATGAGCTTTGGTTTGGAAGAATTCCAAACATTTCTTACTTTAAAGTTTTTGGATGTCGCTATTTTATCATGAACACCAAGGATAACTTGGGAAAGCTCGACTCCAAAGCAGATGACGGGATATTTCTCGGATATGCTGCTAAGAGTAAGGGATATAGAATTTTCAATAAAAGATCTATGATTGTTGAAGAAACTATTAATGTTATTTTTGATGAGTTAAATAGTCACAGATCTAGCGACAGTGATGATGAAGTTACACATGCAAGGACTGAGAAGAGTTCTGGGAAAGATCTGACCCAAGATGCAAGGACTGAGAAAAGTTTTGTGAAAGATCTGACTCAAAAGTATGAATCATTAAAATTCATGCCAGATCATCCAGAAACACTCATCATAGGTGATGTATCTAAAGGTGTAAGTATACGTTCATCTCTTAAATATTCTGATATAGCAGCAAATGTAGCATTCATTTATCAAATAGAACCTAAGAATGTAGATGATGCTTTTACTGATGAGTTTTGGATTCATGCCATGCAAGAGGAACTAAATCAATTTGAGAGAAACCAAGTTTGGGAACTCGTTCCTAAACCTATTGGTCAATCGATAATTGGTACCAAATGGGTGCTCCGAAATAAACTCAGTGAAGATGGACAAGTTCTACGCAACAAAGCACGTCTAGTGGCACAAGGTTATAATCAAGAAGAAGGAATTGATTATGATGAGACCTATGCTCATGTTGCTAGACTAGAAGCCATCCGCATGTTTTGTACATTTGCATGTTTTAATGATTTTAAATTATTTCAAATGGACGTGAAAAGCGCATTTTTAAATGGATTTTTTAAAAGAGGAAGTTTTTGTGAAACAACCCCCTGGTTTTGAAGATTTTTAAAAACCTGATCACGTCTTCAAGCTTAAGAAAGCCCTTTATGGACTCAAACAAGCACCTCGTGCTTGGTATGAATGCCTAAGTGCCTTCTTACTTGAAAATGGATTTTCAAAAGGAAAAGTTGATACTACTTTGTTTATAAAATCATTGAATGATGATATCCTCCTTATGCAAATTTATGTAGATGACATAATATTTGGTTCTACTAACGAAAAACTCTGTCAAGATTTTGCTAAGTGTATGCAGAGTGAATTTGAGATGAGTATGATGGGAGTGCTAAACTTCTTCCTAGGACTTCAAATCAAACAACACTCAAAAGGAACATTCATCAACCAAGCTAAGTACACGAAGGACATACTGAAAAAGTACGACTTCGAGAATGTAAAGCCAATCGGGACACCTATGGCTACATCTACAAAGTTGATGCTGATGAAAGTGGCAAACCTGTCGATCAACGTAAGTATCGAGGTATGATTGGTAGTTTATTATATTTAACTGCTAGTCGTCCTGATATTATGTTTAGTGTTTGCATTTGTGCACGTTATCAGGCGAATCCTAAGGAATCACATCTTACTGCCGTTAAGCGTATCTTTCGATACCTTAAAGGAGCTTCTACAGTCGGCTTATGGTATCCTAAAACCAAATCCTTTGACCTGATAGGTTACTCGGATGCGGATTTTGCAGGATGCAAAGTGGACCGTAAAAGTACCAGTGGCACATGTCATTTCCAAGGAAAGGCCTTAGTCTCTTGATTTAGCAAGAAACAAAATTCAGTAGCATTATCAACAACTGAGGCTGAGTATATCGCCGCAGGACGTTGTTGTGCTCAGATTTTGTGGATGAAGCAAACCTTAGAAGACTACAATCTGCACTACACTAAAGTTCCTATTTATTGTGACAACACTAGCACTATTAATCTGACTAAGAACCCTATCTGTCATTCACGCACAAATCACATAAAGATAAGACATCATTTTCTTCGTGATCATCAACAACACGGAGATATTTGCTTAGAATTTATTGACACAGATCATCAACTAGCAGACATATTCACAAAACCATTGGCTGAAGACCGTTTTAACATAATGAGACGTGAGCTCGGTATACTTGAATTTTCAGATTCATAATGTAATATGGTAATTAAGATTAATTTTATGACTTGCAACTTTGATATTTATTTAACGGAAATTATTTTGGGTACAAACCTAAAAAGGGTATGTTTGTCACCACGACTACGGTCGAAGCGAAGCGGTACTTAAGAGTTCCCCGGTGAACCTCCGTTAGCTGGGACAACCCCTACAGTTAACCCATAAATAGAGTTCGCTATTAAATACTAGAGTCAAAAGTCATAAAAATTACTTTTAACCAACCAGAACTGCATTTATTGTCTCGGGAATGCAAGTGACCGAACTCGGGCCGAACTCTGACCGAGTTCGGACCGAATTCGGACCGAGTTCGGTCGGCGCTGTATTGATTCCAGAATCGAACAGCCGACTTTCAACCCTATATATTCACCTCTTTCAATCATCTTTTCCACACACCAACTCATGGAAACTTCTCCTTCCTCCCTAAAAGCTCTTCCTCCTCCATCCTAGCAAGGAATCTAAGAGATCTGGTAGGCGGTTCAACTTTTTCATCTTCCTCCTTTCTCAAAAAGGTATTCCTTTCATTTTCTACTTTCTCCATGGCTCCTAAATGTCATAGAGGAACATCTTCCCAAGGTGCCTCCTCCTCTTCTGATTATACACCTGCCAGTCTTTTTAGTCCAGTACGACCAATAGATGCAGAAGACTATGATTCTACTTTGTTTCCGGACAAAGAGTTTTCTGATCTTTGGTTCGATTCTTTTTCTGGCCGTAGGATTTGCAATGGAGCTTTTGTTAACTTTACCATATTTTCTGAATATGCTCCAACTTTTGATCACTTAGGCTACCGAGACTTTTTCGAGGTAGCAAAAAATATTTTTGATAATGTTGTCTGAATGTTTTACTGCAATTTGTAAGTAAAACCTAACGGAAACTTCTATTCTTGCGTTGCTGGGCAAGAATTAGAATTTAGTGCTACCAATATCAGTGAATTTTTCCATGTTCCTGATCTTGGTGAAGCATTAGTTGACATTACCCATGTCCAATTCCCTGCTGATGTTACCCTAGCCTCTTTTAGGGAACTTATTTGTCATCCAAATCCTGTTCCTCGTAGGGTTTATTCAAAGCATTTGAACCAATCTTTTTATGAACTTCATCACATGATTTTCTCTGTACTCCTTCCAAAGAAAGGATCCACAGATGAAGTGACCTTCTTGGAACTCTCTGCTTTATACCACATTCATTTTGGCATTCCATTCTCTATCCCGAAAACCATGATGTCCTGGATGCTGAACTGCAGAAATGCAGGAAGGAATCTGGTATATCATATGCACTTGGCGTCTATCTTTCGTCGTTTTGAGATTGATCTTCAGACTTGTGCATTCTCCTCCACTCTTATCGAGCTTACCAGATCCTGCCGATTTCCTGCTCCACCTCTGCCTCCTGGAGCTCAGCCTGCTCCAGCTGCTGATGTTGAGATTCCTGATGCTGCTCCTACTCCAGCCCCTGCCCCGAGATTTGATCCGGCTTTCTATCAGTGCTTTGATGATTTTGTTGCTATATCTGCGCAACATCATCAAGGTTACCTTGATTCGGAGTTTCGACGCATCATTCAGGCTCAGGTGTTGAGGAATGGGATTGCTGACCTCCACTACAGCCTAGCCCATGATCCGGTCCATCCGATCACCATCCTGCCTCACCCAGGCTTTCCGGGTCCTCGGTTCATAGATGAGGCTTCGTTCCAGCACTTCAACCCCACTGCAGCCTACTTTCCTCCAGAGGCTCCTGGTGCTGACGACCCCACTATGTGACGCGGGTTCAGCTTTTGGATAGTGGATATTTGTTAGATGATGATCTTTTTGATGTAGTTTTTATTTTTATGTCTAAATTCATTAGTTAGACATTTTCTGATGATTGTATTCAGCACTTTATTTTTAGTATGACATTTTCAGTACTTTATTTTCCAGCATTTTCTTTCCATAGTAGTTGTTTTATGCTGTGATCATGTCTCTTTTGCTTCACTTTGTCTTTTGTTTTCTATTGTTGGCTTCACACATTACGGGGGAGCCAATTCATTTTACTATTTGACAAAGGGGGATTAAAGGAATACACATATACCAAAACGAGCAAAGGGCATACATACAAATCCAAAAACAAAATCAACCATCTCTTTTATTCAGGTACTTGAATTTTGTTATTTCATAAGATATATTTTGGTATAGACTCAAGTTTGTCAATTATCAAAATCGGGGAGATTGTTGGCCCATTCCATGGTCACACCCGATTTCGATAATTAACATGAACTTAAGTCAATACACAAAATATACAAACTGCTGATAATCATTTCAGGATATATGAAATCAATTTCAACGGACGTTGTACTGCATCAAACGAAGCATCAACATCATCAAATCTGAAGATGATTCAATTTATATTTTATTCTGTATTTTACATTTTATTGAGTCTAGGATTTATTTTGTAAAATCAGCTTTGGTAATACTGGCTTAGGGTTATCCCAGTCCACATTCTAAAAAGCCTACCCATTACCACTCATATATCTTTTTATAAAGTATTCCAAAATTTCTTTGAAAATATTTTCTGATAAAATATTTCGAAAATCTCCTAACAGAACTCATAACCGAGTTCGGCCCGAGTTCGGACCGAACTCTGTCCGAGTTTGGACCGAACTCTGTCCGAGTTCGGTCAGTTTGTATTCAAACTTCTGTTGGCTCCAAATCTGCGAGCAACGTCTCTTTGCGAGATATATGCATCCGAACTCTGCCCGAACTCTGTCCGAGTTCGGTTCCAGAAAACACCTATAAATAATGAAGAACTTTTCATTTCAAATCATTCATTCACTCTTCATCTTCTCTTCTCTACTATTCAAGTGTTTTCAAACGATACAAGATTTTCAAATCATACCTATAAACCTCTTAGCCAAAAGCCAGTAAGTATCAGAGTTGATTTAGAGTCTTTTGGTATTCCAAGAGTTGTAAAGAGGTCGTTCCAAGTTCAGCAACTTTTCTTGTTGTGGAGCTGGTCGTGCGCTCGTCACCAAGCACGGTGTTGTGAAGTCGGTCGTGCACTTGTCACCAAGCTACGGTGTTGTAAGAGACTGCAAGCTCTTAGTTAAAGCTTGTGCCATAGTAGATTAACATCGAGCAAGAGTACTCGAGACTGGATTAGTCCTCTCAGAGGGATACCAGTATATATCGTCCGTGTCGCTGAGTTTGAATTCTCTATCTCTTGCTACATTATATTTACTGTCTCTTATTTCACTGCCATAGTTTAAAGTTTTAATTGGTGATTATTTTCGCTGCACACACACACTCTATTCACCCCCCTCTAGAGGTGCTCAACGGTCCTACAACAAGCACATGAAATCACAAACAAAAAGACAAAAGAAAATAGATTTATACCTCAGGCGCGAAAAGATAAGGAAACGCTTCGCATGTCGTCCTCCCTCTCCCAGGTAGACTCACCTGGAGAGTGATGTCTCCACGCAACCCGAACCAAGGGTATGACCTGGTTCCGGAGCACCTTCTCCTGCGATCCAGAATCTCCACCGGCTATTCTGGATAGCTGAGAGTAGGTCCCACCTGTATCGCTGAATGGTCCAATACATGGCTAGGATCTGCCACGTACCGCCTCAGCTGAGATACATGAAACACGTTGTGCACTCCCTCAAGCCTAGTAGGCAAGTCCAGTCGGTAGGCTACTGCACCGATCCTCTCTAAGATGGTGAAAGGTCCAATGTAGCGCGGACTGAGCTTCCCACCATCGCCAAAGCGAATAGTGCCACATGTCGGGGATATCCTCAGAAATATCATGTCAGCAACCTAGACACAAGACAAAAACTCAACACACAACTAACAAACAATCACAACAAACACGACAAGAATTGAAGCTAACCTCGAACTCTAACGGTCTTCGGTGACTATCGGCCCAATGCCGCTGCCTATCCTGAGCCACCCAAAGTCTGTCTCTAATCATCCTGACCTTCTCGGCCGCATCCACAACCATCTCCGGCCCAAGAAGCGCCCGCTCGCCGACATCGTCCCAAGACAAAGGAGTACGGCATCTCCGTCCATATAGAGCCTCAAATGGTGACATCTCTATACTGGGCTGGTAGCTGTTGTTGTAAGCAAACTCTACCAGGTGAATATGGTCCTTCCAAGAACCCCCAAGATCTAGCACACATGTGCGAAGCATATCCTCCAAAGTCTGGATGGTCCTCTCCGACTGCCCGTCTGTCTGAGGATGATAAGCAGTACTAAACTTGAGCGAGGTGCCCAAGCTAGCCTGCAAACTCCTCCAGAAGTGGGAAGTGAATCGGCTATCCCGATCTGAAAACTATGCTCACCAGAACTCCGTGCAATCTCACGATCTGACGAACATACAGCTCAGCCAGCCTCTCTGTAGACAAACCCACTTTGAAAGGCAAAAAGTGGGCCAATTTGGTCAATCTATCAATGATGACCCAAATCGCGTCCTTCCCTCCTGGCGATCGTGGAAGTCCATATACAAAGTCCATGGTGATGTGCTCCCACTTCCACTCGGGAATAGGTAGCGGCTGTAGCAATCCACCTGGTCTCTGTGTAGTGCCCCGTCCCGCAAAAGTCAATCGGAGGAATCGAAACGCCGACGGCGTTCGGCCTTAGCCTTGCAACGGCTTGCTCGGAGACATCACTCAGGTGGGGTAGTTTCGGTGAACTCTCCTCATCTTTGCCTTCACATAATAAATCGTGTTTTCAACTTGCACAAGTTAGGCTTGATAATAAAAGCTACGCATCCACATAGCTAAGGGAATAATCCCGACGGTTTGAAATGAGTTAGAACATAGAAAACGTCCCACGATCGGCTTAGAGTTGGGGCACGGCGTGTTTTGAAAATGACACTCGGCCCTTCGTCCCGTGGCTTGGGAGAAGGAAAGTTGGTCTTCGGTGCAAAAGTTGAGAGTCAGCCTAAGTCATAGGCGTCGTCCGCACAAATGCTTGCTAAAGCATGCACGGTCCTGTCCCACAAGGCTTGGCGTAGCCTTTGCACGTCCCTTGGGTTAAGTTGTAGGCTTGAGTGAGTTAGGCAAAGTTATGCCGGTCGACCTAAGTTATTCTATGTGCTGTCCCGCTCATTCTGCGGTTGTCAAGATAAATAGTCCCACGACCCCAAGGCCCGTCATATGAAGTATGACTTGGGCAACAGCGTTGCGTCGAACACGAGTCGGTTTAGAGGTATGAGCCACGGTTGGTTCAGTGGAAAGTTAGCCACGGTCGGTCGATACTTAAGGAAATACGTTATGTTCAAGTTAAAGTTGGAAGGCTATGCAGTAGCCGTTCCCCGAGTTCAAAGAATGTTAAGTCTAAGCGATGGTTATTCGCCGAGAGAAAATATGTCGGGACTGTGGTTCAGTCGCCGAGGCAACCCTGGTTTGGGCTCTGCGAATGAAGTGTGAAAAGTGGAAAGAGTAAAGCAAAGGAACTGTGATAATAATGAGACCATGCATTACGTTAAGTCTAGAAGTTAGCGTAGGCGCGTGGTCATGGACAACTTGTCGACAAGGGCGATGGTTCTTCGGATCGGAAACCTTGGGCCAGGGACCGATCCGGCCTAGGAAGAACAAAATTATAGCCGAGCTGGGTATGAAGCAACCGGTATGTCGGGGACTTGCAGCGAGGATCGCAACCGGCGGTGCAAGGGTCCCGAGTACCAGGCTATGTCCACTATGGCTAATCAATGCCAGTGACCTTTCATATAGATGTGTCGGCACGGGCGGCAATCCGCGTGCGTGCCTTTGGATTGAGTTGAATATGTATGAGTTAGTGAACACAATGTCTGGGCCTAAGATTAGGCTACAGCGAGAAGGCGGCGTGCTTCGGCACTAGATGTGGCGGCGAGTGATAAGTTGATGGCATAGAGTTGCATGAGTTAGGCTTAAGCTATTGCGAGTTAAGTCAAAAAGGGCCGTAGGGCAAGTTGTGTGAAGTTACTTGAGTTATTGGGCACGGCCTCGAAATATGAGGCACGGCCGCGTTGTCACAACACAAGTATAGGCAAGACTAAGCGAGGAGGCGTTGCCTCAGAGTTATCGATGCACGAATCGAGTTCATGGCACGACCGAGTCGTTACGTCCCAGAGTTTGGCACGAAAGATAAGTATAAGTCGGTGCGTCGACAATGCAAGCACGAGAAAGGTCTAGAGGCAAGGAAATGGAGTCCTTCGTGTAGTTGCGTCTCTGATTATGGCCGTAAGGCAAACACGACCTGATAGGTTAACGTTGTTGGCACGAGAAGTGGTCTAGCGACAAAGTATGAGTTAACGTTGACATTGCAAGCACGGGATGGTTCTGATACACAAGTTGCGCTAAGGCGCCGGTCTTAAAACTGATCCTAAGGCAAGAATAGAAAGACAATCGTAAAAGGGTTTATGTTGCACAAAGATGATAAAACGTGTAGGTTTTGTATGGGTGGGCGAGAAGCTCACTCCACCAGTACAGTGGTACTGACACCCACACAGTGTTTCATGTGCAGGCACAGGTAGAAGCTCGTGGCGCGGAGCTCGCTTGGATGCGTCGAGGCACGGAGTTCCTTGGCAAGTCGAAGCGTGCGGTCGCGTGATCTGAAGACTTATACAGGACATAATGTATGGACATCGCCTTCCGAAGCTTCCGCTGGATTCAAGTATTGTATCGAGAGATGAGAGAGAGCAGAGTGACTTGTAAATGAGAGAAAAGTGAGCCTGAGAGACTTGTAATTGGCCTTGCGCCCACAAATGTAATCTTGTACTCAATATCAATAAAGAGATTGTTTTGAATGTCTTGTGTTCATGTGTTCTTCTTTAAATTCCGCTGCAATATATTCAAAGTTTCTACTTGGGACTTCTGTGCGACGACCCCGTCGCCGCCGGTGTAATCGGCCGTTATGGAACTGCCTTGCACGAGCGCAATCTAGGCTCGTGCGGCATCACGCCTTAGCGAGGACGATCGCTCCTACGGGCGGGGCGTGACATAGTGGTATCAGAGCACGGCTTTACGTCCTTGGACCGTCGATTGAATTCTTTAACTTCGATGTTTCCGCAAAACTCTGTTGCTTCCGCAAGTTGTTATCGTTGGTGTGCTCTCTCTCAAATGTCCCTCGGCATGTCCATACAATAAGTCTAAATATTTTCGAAAGCTCGTACAAGCGTTCAATCTAACGCATCGGTAGGCCGTTGCCAAATGCGTCGATAGGGCCTTTGTGCCGAACGTTGCAAACTTGACTCGATAAGAAAATGTGTGCTAATGTTAGCAAGTCGCACGTGTGCCCGAATAGTCCTACGTTGACCTTAGCAAGTCGCGTGCATGCCTAATTAGTCCAACGTTGACCCTAGCAATTGAGCGTGCAAACTCGGAATGTAGTCCGCACAGGATGGCTATGCACACGGCCTTTTGGCTAAGTTGTGTTTCGCGTCGCGCACCTTGACCCTTGGTGCAAACGAGTTACGAGCGATATCAAGTATCGTTCGGTCGGGAACGGAGATACACTTAGAGTGTCTATCGATAAGAACGCTATCGGACTAACGCTTAGGCGTACACGGAAGATTGATTTGGATTTTGAGAAAATAGTGCGAACGACTTAGTGCGTCGATACGACGCGAGCGACTACGTTAGCGATTCGTCGAACGAATCTGAAGGATATCTT
The DNA here is from genome assembly GCA_029216955.1 of Iris pallida. Taxonomy (NCBI): domain Eukaryota; kingdom Viridiplantae; phylum Streptophyta; class Magnoliopsida; order Asparagales; family Iridaceae; genus Iris; species Iris pallida. The sequence goes on from JANAVB010031619.1 coordinate 19,792,263, forward strand.
AGCGCATGACGCGAACGTGATTGAGGACTAGATCTTATGGCTTGAATCCGAGTGGTGTATGTGATAGGTTCGGAGAAGAATAAGAATGAGTGTCGACGACTAGTCGAGTGGCTCGAATCCGAGTGGTGTATGGTTCGTCTTAGAAATTGTTCGAGTAAATATTGAGGATTACAAATATGGCGACGAGGCGATGCGATCGCGCAAAGCCTTAGAACGCGTCACGCTTAGTTGGTCGTGACCTCGAATGTCCCGAACGAGCATCTCGTTCGGACAACTTGTGAATGAGCAACGCGAGTTAGAAAACGATTCGGAATGATGAATGAAAATGAATAGTCTTGATCGAGGAAACTTAGAGGATCGCGCGTGCGATATCGGATTGATGCAAAGGAAATGTGACTTGAGTTTTGAATAACGATTTTGAAACGAGCTTGAGGAATAGCAATCGAACTTGATCTTGAATATCGAGGAATGGTGGTATATCCAGTTCGGACAATAGCATCAAGTCGTACGATTCGAAATTGGTTGCGAAGGAAGATCGTCAGGTTACGCATGTCGTCGATGGTATTGAGGCGTATCAAAGATCGATATGCGATAACTCGGGGGTACTCTGGCTCGGCAAATGACGATCGTGCAGATATCATTGTTTCGATGGATGTTATAATCGAGATGTTAAAAATGTGTCGAAAAAAAAAAAAAGGATAGGCTTGGCTCGAGGATTTTCTAAGTTGAATGAATGACGATCGAATTGGATTTGCTTCGCCGACAACCACAACGTTGATGTTCTTGTCTTATGCGAGCGCTACCCCAGCCTCGCACATGCGTCACGCCGATTAGGGCGATCACTCTGCGTGAGCGCTGGTATGGTGATTCATACAGCGGGAGTGGTCGAACTTGCACGGTGCGACAATTTGTGCTTCGACTTGTGGTTTGACGCGAGGATAGACTCGAGATCGAATTGTGTGCTTGAAGAATCGAACTTGAGGATTGTGTAGGTCCAATCCGCGTATCGAAAATGAGTTAGTCTAACCTCAAACAAGAGTTACGCCCCGATGAGAATAATTATTCTGCGGGTGCGTTGCATGGTGATTCATGAACCACCGTGGATAATCGGACTCGCGTGAGATTGGGGCACAACGTATTGTCGAGCTAGATGACCTCGTGATCGAATACATGAATTGGTTAGAATTGGTGATTTGAATGGATTCGAATACGCGCAACGAATACGCTGAGGCGAATAGGTGATCGTGCTTGATGTTTAGAAATCTGAGTGATGCGAGCTTGGGTAGAAGACCCCGTATGATCGACTCTGGTTTGACCCTAGGATTGGGGTCAGTGTTGGCATTATTGTTGGGGAACTATGATTCCAATCCTGACATTGACTTAGCCTCGAAAAGAAATAGCCTAGCGGTTAGGCGAGACGCCCTGTTGCAAGTGTTAGCTAATCGAAAAGATTGATCTTGAGGATTGGAATGCATGGAAATCACGAATATAGGAAACCCTGCTCACGAGGCTCGGCTGACATGCATATATTTCAGGGACGCCTGGGTATGTGCACGATGCGACTCGAGTGAGAATGACAAATTCTTTATCATGCGGCTTGGTTGAATGCATGTATTTTGGGGACGCTTGGAATGCGTGCACGATCCAGCCAAGTGATACGACGAGTTCAAGCAAGGCTTGAAAGATGGGAGTGTGTCGAGATCTTGAAACCGTGTTAAAGGAAAGATTGATAGTCGTGCGAGCGTGGCTCGCGATCGAAGAAACGCGTAGGCGAAATGTGTACGATTAAGTCTTGGCCAAAGAAATGGTAGGATAGCTTGCCTTCAGGAAAGTCTCGAGGACGAGACTTGTTCTGAGTGGTGTATGTTGTAGTGCCCCGTCCCGCAAAAGTCAATCGGAGGAATCGAAACGCCGACGGCGTTCGGCCTTAGCCTTGCAACGGCTTGCTCGGAGACATCACTCAGGTGGGGTAGTTTCGGTGAACTCTCCTCATCTTTGCCTTCACATAATAAATCGTGTTTTCAACTTGCACAAGTTAGGCTTGATAATAAAAGCTACGCATCCACATAGCTAAGGGAATAATCCCGACGGTTTGAAATGAGTTAGAACATAGAAAACGTCCCACGATCGGCTTAGAGTTGGGGCACGGCGTGTTTTGAAAATGACACTCGGCCCTTCGTCCCGTGGCTTGGGAGAAGGAAAGTTGGTCTTCGGTGCAAAAGTTGAGAGTCAGCCTAAGTCATAGGCGTCGTCCGCACAAATGCTTGCTAAAGCATGCACGGTCCTGTCCCACAAGGCTTGGCGTAGCCTTTGCACGTCCCTTGGGTTAAGTTGTAGGCTTGAGTGAGTTAGGCAAAGTTATGCCGGTCGACCTAAGTTATTCTATGTGCTGTCCCGCTCATTCTGCGGTTGTCAAGATAAATAGTCCCACGACCCCAAGGCCCGTCATATGAAGTATGACTTGGGCAACAGCGTTGCGTCGAACACGAGTCGGTTTAGAGGTACGAGCCACGGTTGGTTCAGTGGAAAGTTAGCCACGGTCGGTCGATACTTAAGGAAATACGTTATGTTCAAGTTAAAGTTGGAAGGCTATGCAGTAGCCGTTCCCCGAGTTCAAAGAATGTTAAGTCTAAGCGATGGTTATTCGCCGAGAGAAAATATGTCGGGACTGTGGTTCAGTCGCCGAGGCAACCCTGGTTTGGGCTCTGCGAATGAAGTGTGAAAAGTGGAAAGAGTAAAGCAAAGGAACTGTGATAATAATGAGACCATGCATTACGTTAAGTCTAGAAGTTAGCGTAGGCGCGTGGTCATGGACAACTTGTCGACAAGGGCGATGGTTCTTCGGATCGGAAACCTTGGGCCAGGGACCGATCCGGCCTAGGAAGAACAAAATTATAGCCGAGCTGGGTATGAAGCAACCGGTATGTCGGGGACTTGCAGCGAGGATCGCAACCGGCGGTGCAAGGGTCCCGAGTACCAGGCTATGTCCACTATGGCTAGTCAATGCCAGTGACCTTTCATATAGATGTGTCGGCACGGGCGGCAATCCGCGTGCGTGCCTTTGGATTGAGTTGAATATGTATGAGTTAGTGAACACAATGTCTGGGCCTAAGATTAGGCTACAGCGAGAAGGCGGCGTGCTTCGGCACTAGATGTGGCGGCGAGTGATAAGTTGATGGCATAGAGTTGCATGAGTTAGGCTTAAGCTATTGCGAGTTAAGTCAAAAAGGGCCGTAGGGCAAGTTGTGTGAAGTTACTTGAGTTATTGGGCACGGCCTCGAAATATGAGGCACGGCCGCGTTGTCACAACACAAGTATAGGCAAGACTAAGCGAGGAGGCGTTGCCTCAGAGTTATCGATGCACGAATCGAGTTCATGGCACGACCGAGTCGTTACGTCCCAGAGTTTGGCACGAAAGATAAGTATAAGTCGGTGCGTCGACAATGCAAGCACGAGAAAGGTCTAGAGGCAAGGAAATGGAGTCCTTCGTGTAGTTGCGTCTCTGATTATGGCCGTAAGGCAAACACGACCTGATAGGTTAACGTTGTTGGCACGAGAAGTGGTCTAGCGACAAAGTATGAGTTAACGTTGACATTGCAAGCACGGGATGGTTCTGATACACAAGTTGCGCTAAGGCGCCGATCTTAAAACTGATCCTAAGGCAAGAATAGAAAGACAATCGTAAAAGGGTTTATGTTGCACAAAGATGATAAAACGTGTAGGTTTTGTATGGGTGGGCGAGAAGCTCACTCCACCAGTACAGTGGTACTGACACCCACACAGTGTTTCATGTGCAGGCACAGGTAGAAGCTCGTGGCGCGGAGCTCGCTTGGATGCGTCGAGGCACGGAGTTCCTTGGCAAGTCGAAGCGTGCGGTCGCGTGATCTGAAGACTTATACAGGACATAATGTATGGACATCGCCTTCCGAAGCTTCCGCTGGATTCAAGTATTGTATCGAGAGATGAGAGAGAGCAGAGTGACTTGTAAATGAGAAAAGTGAGCCTGAGAGACTTGTAATTGGCCTTGCGCCCACAAATGTAATCTTGTACTCAATATCAATAAAGAGATTGTTTTGAATGTCTTGTGTTCATGTGTTCTTCTTTAAATTCCGCTGCAATATATTCAAAGTTTCTACTTGGGACTTCTGTGCGACGACCCCGTCGCCGCCGGTGTAATCGGCCGTTATGGAACTGCCTTGCACGAGCGCAATCTAGGCTCGTGCGGCATCACGCCTTAGCGAGGACGATCGCTCCTACGGGAGCGGGGCGTGACACTCTGCCTCTCGGCCTTCACCTGCTGGCACACAAGGCAACGAAATACAAACTGAGCTACCTCGTGCTTCATGCCATACCACCATACGTGCTCTCTCAGGTCCCTATACATCTTCTTAGCCCCAGGATGCATAGAATACTGAGAGCGATACGCCTCCTGAAGAACCTCCTTCCGAAGCTCTCCACGCAGAACGTACAGCCTAGTACCTTGCCGCAACGACCCGTCTTCGGCTACAGAGAAATCGTCAAGCAAGCCCGTCCGTACCTGCTCCCTGATGCTCCTCAGGGCAACATCATCATATTGCGCTGACCTGACTCTATCCATCAGCTCAGACTGAATCTGCAAACCCCACATCTGTATCTCCACGCCCGGAATGATGACCTCGATACCCAAACTATCCCGGTCGGCCAACAAATGACGATCTGTCGTCAAGAACATAGCAACTGGATACCTGCTCAAGGCATCTGCAACTACGTTGGCCTTTTCTAGATGGTACTGCAGTGATATCGAAGTCCTTCATCAGCTCCAACCACCGCCTCTGCCGCATGTTCAACTCCTTCTGAGTGAACACGTACTTCAAGCTCTTATGATCCGTGAAGATCTCAACTCGCTCTCTGTACAGGTAATGCTTCCATAACTTCAAAGCAAATATACCGTGGCCAACTCCAGATCATGAGTAGATTAGTTCTTCTCATGAGGACGTAACTGCCTGAATGCATAGGCAATCACCTTCCCGTGCTGCTGAAGAACACAACCTAAACCCTTCCCGGAAGCATCGCTGAAGACCGAGAACCCACCTGACCCAGATGGCAAAGTCAAGATCGGAGCTGAAGTCAATCTCCTCTTCAGCTCATCGAATACAGCCTGACACTCAACAGTCCAGACGAACTCCACGTCCTTCCTGGTGAGTCTAGTCATCGGCTCTGCAATCCGCGAGAAGTCCTGGACGAACTTCTGGTAATAGCCAGCCAAACCCAGAAAGTTTCGAACCTCGAAACTGAACTAGGCGTAGACCAAGACTCGACTGCCAAAATCTTCCTCTGGTCCACTGAAATCCTATGCTCGGTCACAACATGACCTAAGAACTCCACCTGGTCCAAGAAGAACTCACACTTCGAAAGCTTTCCGTAGAGTTGCTCCCTCCTCAGAGTCTCTAACACAACTCTCAAGTGCTCCTCATGCTCCTCCTGCGTCTTCGAATAGATTAAGATATCGTCTATGAAGACCACCACGAACTTATCAAGGTATTGATGGAATACCTTGTTCATCAAGTTCATGAACACCGCGGGAGCATTGGTCAACCCAAATGGCATCACTGCAACTCGTACTGGCCGTACTGAGTCCGAAATGCCGTCTTGGGAATGTCATCCCGCCTCACCTTCAGCTGGTGATACCCGAACCTTAAGTCCATCTTCGAAAATACCTTCGCCCCACTCAGCTGATCGAACAAGTCATCGATCCTCGACAAAGGGTACCTATTCTTGATAGTGAGGTTGTTGAGCGCCCGGTAATCAATGCACATGCGGGACGTATCGTCCTTCTTCGGCACAAACATGACTGGCGCTCCCCAGGACGAAGAACTGGATCTGATAAACCCCTTGTCCTGCAACTCGTCGACTTGCTTCTTCAGCTCTATCAACTCGCTGTTGTTCACCCTATAGACATGCTGTGAAATGGGCTCGACGCCCGGCACCAAGTCTATAGTGAACTTAATGTCCCTGTCTGGCGGCATCCCCGGTAACTCCTCGGGAAAAACATCCGAGAACTCAGCTATCAACGGATGTGGCAAATCCTGTCCCGCCAACAAAGCTCCACAGAATCCAGCCTCCGGCTCCGCGGCTCCTCGAGCAAACTCGATCTCTGGCTCTCCCATCATCTAAAAGAACTCTACCTCCTTTACAATCAATGCTAGCATGGTGCATACTCAACCAATCCATACCAAGTACCATATCGTACCTCGGTAGGGGCATTACGAGCAGACACGCACTCAAGTCCCGGCCTCTCAGAGTGACTCTTCGCCCCTTGCAAATATTATTAACCAGGATAATGCCTTCCCCGGTCATAATCTTGCAAGTCCTACCCATATATTCAGCAATAATATTGTGTCTCAAAGCAAAAGAAACAGACACAAAACTATGAGTAGCCCAAAAATCAAACAAGACGAAAGTAGGAAAGGAATCTAGAAGAACATGACCTGCTACAACATCTACCACGGGCTCTACCTCCTCCTCTGCTGCCAAAGCGAACACCCTGCCCGCGGGTGCTCCCTTCTGGTGCTGAACAAAGCGCTGCTGCTGGGTCTGAAGTGGAGGACCCCTCTGCTGAACTGCTGGTCCTCTAGCCGGCTGCACTCTGTCCTGGCCTCCTCGGACTCCGTGAAAGCGGCAATCCCTCAGCTGGTGATCGGGCGCCCCACAGTAGAGACAGACGCCCAACCTCTTCCTGCAAGCCTCCTTAGTATGCCCCGGCTTTCCGCAGAAGCCACATAGAGTAGCCGGTCTCTGGCCCTGACCCTGATGCTGCTGGGCACGCGATGGTGCCTGCTGAATCTGCAACAGAGGCTGCTGCTGCTGCTGAAATGGCCTCTGCTGATGCTGAAAGTGGGGGCGCTTGGCCGGTCCCGTACTGGAACTCGCCTCCATAGTATCTCCGCTCCTCTTCAGCTTGAGACTGAAGTCCTCCTCTGCAATCTGCGCGTCCATCAATATCTGATCGAACGTCGCATCACGGCGACCCGAGGTACGGATGCGCACTACATGAATAAGTCCCCTGCGAAACTTACGAGCCTTCTGCCCCTCATCCTGGATCATATCGGGAGCAAACCTGCTAAGGCGGAAGAACTCAGCTGCATACTCGTCCACCGACGAGTTCCCCTGCACTAGACCCACGAACTGGCCCTCCAATGCTGTAAGAGCCACGCCCGGGAAGAACTTCTCCTTAAAGAGCCTCCAGAAGTTCTCCCATGTCAGCCCTCTCACCGATGCACGAGGATCCGTGCGGTACCATGTCAGCACAATATCGAAGAATCGGCTGGCTGCTGCCGAAACCCAAAGTGCTCTAGGAAGGTCTGCCAGCTCCATGCTCCGTTGCACATCCTCTAGCCAGTCGTCTTCATAAAGGATGCCCTCTGTGCCTGTGAAGTCCCTGGAGATCATCTTCCTAAAGTCTAATACTGTCCCTGGCCTGGACTGCTGCTAATACGGCTGCTGGCCAGTAGGGCCCTGCACCGTACCCGGTGCCACTCTCTCCGCTGCTGCCAGTGCAAGCTGATGCGAGTTCTCCATGATCTGCCTCAGCATCTTAATATGACGGTGTGACGCTTCCGACTAGCGCTGCGACGCCTCTGTCTAGGCCCGCTGTGTCTCCATCATCTGCTGAAGGAGAAGGAACATATGATGTGTATCCGTCGGTATCGGTGGTGGTGGCGACAGCATCTCCGGAACGACGACCAAAACCCTCTGGGGTGGAGGTAGTAGACCTCTCTATGCAACTGCCGGGGTCTTCGGGATAGTGGAATCACTGGGGGCGGTATCGTGAACCTCCTCCTCAGCCTGATCAGATCTCTCGGGCAAGCTACTCGATCCAGTGGCCTGCGGGTGCATCTTCGTCATCCTAGAGACGAATTGAAACAAGAGATCAATATGGCACATGAGTAGATTTATCAAAAAAGGACATTTAATTTAATACAAGGGAAGTAATCATGATAATCAAAAGATCGGAAATTTCCTAGGTGTGATTGAAAAACTCCTATCATGTCCTAGGTACGTCCTAATTGCAGGCTCGTAATTAGTACTCTAAGTCGAGCACCATTACGAGATCATACTAATTGCGATACTGGACCTGCGTGGGCCACCACAAAAACGTGTCACGACCCGCACCCTTATGAGGGGCACGAGAACGTGGGTACGTCCAGCCTACGCCGCAGTATCGGCGGTAGAACACTGTATATAACGTCTGTAAATACTACGACTAACAGTATAAAGGTACCTATACAGTATATACTCTCCGAATGGAGGTGACATATCAATCATACAGTCTCAATCACAGAATAAAACTAAGGTAGATAGCTCAGAAAGAGAACATATGATAGATGAAAGAGTAAATAAGTCCAGTGTCCAATACAGCCCAGATATATACAACATCACAGGATCTCAAAATATAATATAGAAACTACAATCTGATAAAGCTAGCTGGATCGCAGTCCAATCAAACCTAGCTACACACTACTCCGGGAGTACAAAATCTAGTGGCTCTACTATAAGGCCACGGTCCTGGGCTACTCCATCTGACTCGAGCCCATAATAGGTCGAGCAGTCCGACTCAGAATCATCTATAATATATCATAACGGTATCCTGTCAGGAAAATGAGCAAGTACAAGCACTAACAGCAGTTCCATGTGAATTGACAAATTCTATAAGAGATATTATAATAAACTACAAGACAAAGATATATGAAGACTTGGGAACCGTTCGGAAGCTGAGTTACAACCCTTAAACCAAACAAGGACCGGGGTTGTAACTCTTCTCCCGAGCAGAACTTAGCCTCCAATCAAGGTACAATGTAAAGGCATGTAGAGCATATGAGTAACTGTATATCAGGCATGGAAAGGAAATACTGAATGTAGAACAGAGCAGGATATGATAAGATAAAGTAAATATAAAACGTGACTTGAATTATTAGAGCGATATGTGATCGGCTTGGATAAGTGGCAGGACAGGATATCCACTTGGCCCGGCAATCCGCGGTGACCTCAACGGAAAGTCATGCCGGCCAACCTGGATAACGAGCACAAGGCAAAAGGATCTCGCTACACCCTTCGTGAGGGAAGAGTGGCACGAGCACATGAATAGTGACAGGGTGGCTTGGATCACATAGCCCCTAATAATTCTCTATCCCGAATAGTACAATGGATCTGGACATAACACGTCATGGCACGTAATTTCGTAAGAGGGTAGCAAATTCCCTTAGAAATTGGTGTCTATACAAGTACAGGGAACAAGACAGGAAGTGTACCAATATACCCAGAAATCCAGAAACAACATCTCATGTCATGATCCAACGTGTACTAGTCCGTGAACTATCGTGACTGAGAATCAAGTAAGACACTACGACTGAATCGGATATAGCAGATATCAAGACAATGAAAACTATCAGGGAATGTACTCGCCTGCTGTCCTGAGCTATAGGGTATATCAATGCTCAGAGCGGTAATCAGAAACCTAAAGATGAGATATTGTATGTTAATTTAGGTATAAACAAGTTTAAGAATGATTCACAATGAATAATATAAAATCTCGGTCAAACTAGGTCTCACTGAGTCACACTAAGTCCTGTCAAGTCTATCTAGTTCAAATCAAGTAATATCAAGTCAATCTAAGTCAGAACAAGTCAACTTTAGGTCATACCAGTCATCGCAAGTCAAAACAAGTCGAAGAAAGTCAAACGGGCAAGAGTTGGCCTACAGTTGACTTTTGGTCAACTTGTCAACCCTGGTCAACTCTGGTCAACTCTAGGTCAACCCTAGGTCAAACTAGTCAAATGTTGACCAACAGTTGACTTTTGGTCAACTGGTCAACTCTGGTTTGGATTTGGTCAAATCTAGACAAAGTATTGACTCACGGTTGACTTTTGGGTAAAAAGTCAACTCTGGATCAACCGAGCCAAAATTGGTTCAAATATAACATTTGTAGGGTGTATCCAACAAGCCACCCAAGTTTCAAGTCAATCCGAATACCCGAACCCCATATTTTGAATTTACCCGATTATCCCTTAACATTTACCCTTAAACCGTTCTAACTTGACGCCAAGTGGCCTTCCCTTAGGAATTCCACTCCGTGCTTCCTAGGGTAGTAGGGTACTAGCTTATACAACCATTACCTACCAAGTTCCCTATGGTATGTGGACGTCAAGTCCATCTTACGGTCCGTATCGCCCGTTTACCCGTTATCTTGAATATTTCAAGATACGGAATGGTGCGGTTCGATACCATCTCCCCAATCCCACACGCAACCCCGATTCCAACTCCGAAGCCTACCCACAAAATCTAAATCACATTATCTAAGTCCCCTCCAAGTTTCAACGCGTTCCGAATCACGAAACTCAATTTCCCCCTCACCAAATCCTAACTTAACATTTCATTCTCTCATTCACTCATTCAACTCTCACTTTTCACACCCTCTTGGGACAATCTTTAGGGGGTTATTTAGTGGGCTAAATAGGGTTATATAGAGCTAAATATATAGGTATATATACATATATTAGGTATATAGTGGGGGTTATGGGGGGTCAAAATAGGGTGGTTTGGGGGTGTTACTGCAGCTCCTATGCTGCTAGCTGCTGGCCATTGCAGCTTGCTGCTGCTACTACTGCTATTGCTGTGTTTGCTGCTGCTTGGGGGGGGGGGCAGCAGCCCCCTTGGCCCCTCCTGCTGCCATTACTGCTCTACTCTTCTCCTCTCTAAATCCCTCATTTTCCCTTCTCTAAATCACTCTAAACTCCTCTCTAACTCTCTCTAATATATATATAAACTCTTACTTATAATCTCATTCCCTTCCCCTCTCTACACATACAAATACACACACACACATATATATATGACCACACACACACACACACACACACCACACACACACATTATATATATTATATTATATATATATTATATATATATATATATATATATAGATAGACACACACACATATATGTATCTATATATATGGACACTCACACACACATGGACACACACACACACACATGGACACACATACTTATACACAATTACACTCTCTCATGACACCACTAATCTCTCATTCTTCCCTCTCCACACACACAAATACACATGTATATATATATTATATATATATATATATATATATATATATATATATATATATATATATAATATAAAAATATATATATATATATATATACACACCACTCTAAAAGGGGGTAAAACCATAATAAATCCTGAAACTAGATTTTTAGGGGAACCTACAAAATCTAGGGTCAACTTGTAGAGAATGGTCCCCTCTCTAATTAATGTGAAGGAATGAATGCAAATGAGAAATAAATGAGAGTTAAAGTGTGTACCTAAATGTAGATTTGGAAGAAGAAGAAGGAGTTGGAAGAAAAGAAATGAAGAGAGAGAGATTTTAACTTGGTGGTGAAGTAAAAGAGTGGAGGGGGTGGCCTTATGTGGCCGGCCATGGGAGCATGGGTAGGGCACTTGTAATTACAAGTTTGCCCCTCCCTTGTCTTCTAGGCTAAGTTAAGTCCCAAAATTGGTTTGGAAATTGCTAAAATTAAATAAAAAAACATAATTAAGCTTAGATAATCATAGGAGATTAGTCCAAACTCCTAATCCTAAAAGTTAAGTATGGTGGACCATGGTTAATTAACATGCTAATTACGACTCAAGTCAAAATTCCCCGGGGTCCCGAATTAACTCGAAATGCGATAAAATTCGAACCCGACTCCTATAATAATTAAATATTAATATTCATGAAATAAATTTCCAAAAATATTAAAAATAGAAAATTACCATTTTACCCCTAACTTGGAAAAGTGAGGGTGACAAATCTACAATGTTAATTTGCTTGGTATTCACATCATTAATTATCCCTTCCTTGATTCAAATCACAAGTATTCATATTTATCTCCTCTTTATCCCATAACTCATGTACTCTATAAATCCCTGCTATAAATCATTCTAGATTGAAATCATCAGGCACAATCGAATTCTAGGCATGATCACTAGGTACAATGATAAAATATAGGCACGATCAGAATTATCTAGAAATGATCTGAGATAGAGTTTGAATATTGTTGTGATCAAAATCTTTTTAGACACGAGTAAAATCTAGGTACTATTAAAATATGATCATATAATAGGGAAAAATCAAATGAGGTCTCGTGAAACAGAAAAGGCAAGAAAGAAACTGTCACGCCCCAGTACCGAAATACGGAGACGGACTAGGCCAGCTACTCCATATGAGGTATACAAACGTCATACGACGATCGTGGCTGTCAAGAGACAAGGGGTGCATGCTACATTCAAGTCTCCTATGGTCACACAGAACATCTATGTCTCAATCATTCAAGCAGCGAAAGCATCAATTAATAAACATATGAGATAAAGCAGTAAGGCGTCCCTGACGCTTCATCAAAATGGTCATGGGAAATCTAGCTTTATAAGTTAGGTAGCCCAAAAAGTCAGAGGCATACTATATTCAGCTGTAGTCTGATTTAATTACAAATTATGCAAGACAAAATATCCAGATTAGCCGGCTAAACAGGTGCCGGTGGCTAAATGCCAGTACCTAAGTGAAGATACTAGAGTGGTGGAGAAGAAACCCACTTGAGTCCCCCGCCCCATGCTTCTAGTTTGCACCATTGACGTCAGGGAAGGAGGTCGGATCCTCAGGCTCTGCTACGTGATCTGGCCAAACAAAACCAGCGGGGTCAGCCCCGAATAGCAAGTACCACAAGGGAGCACAGAAGAGTGAGATAAAACCCAGGCATAAAATAATATTACAATAATAAGTAAAGCTCCCGATCGTAACCTCGGTCCACAGCCTGTCCTAGCATGATAGACCAACCCAACAACCAAACAAGGACATGGGTTGGACCACGCACCATGACAGTCCATATCCTTCGGCTACTAACGGAAGGGTCAAGCACAGTCAAGTCATTTTCCAAGCGGCCATTCAATCCTGCGGCTTTCTAAATTTGGCAGGGTTATCCCCGATATATAGATTAAAAGGAATCCTCAGATCGTGTCAAACCAGCACGTCAGGTCTGGGCCTGGGGTGGCCAATATGGCACGATCTCGGGATTCTTCCCCCAATGCATCTACCAAGTTAATTGCCTAATTAATCCCTAGGTTATCCTCAGAGTTCACATGTCGTGGTCACATGATCACCCCTCTAGATGTCGTACATTGTATGATTACCCCGAGAAGGGATCCGTACTGTTCGAGGAGTCTTACGTATGTACCCCCTTCTTGGTGTAATGTAACACACATCACATACCACATCATAGCTACCGACCATTTGCTATGTAAATGTTAGACTCTTAGAAGTACTGGCAGGTATCACATAGGAACACTTAGCGCATAGGATTACAGCTCGGTGCTCACATAGATTGTACCTTAGTACACACATAGGGTATCCAGCCATCATATAGGTAGTTAGATTGAAATAAGGACTAAGACATAAAGAACATGTGGGCAGGCTCATGCGGCCAGACTATCTGCGGCCTAAACTCATGCGGCTGATCAATGAGCGCATGCGACTCATGGAAGATAGGTTCCTGCGGCTAAAGGAAAAGGACACATACGGTTAAGGACAGCAGGGCTATGCGGCTGGAGGGCGGGGTCTTATGCGGCCAAGAACCAACAAGCATATGCGGCAAGGAAGAACCAAGTCCATGCGGTTACTGAATATGCGGCTGCGAAAGCTCATACGGATGCAAATTGGCTTATGCGGCCAGGAAAGCTTGTCACGACCCGCACCCGGATATACGGGTATGAATACGTGGGTCACGTCCAGCCTACGCCGCAGTATCGGCGGTAGAGCGCTGTCAAGTATACTATACTAACTACACATCTAAAGATCCATAACTAGAAATGTACTCATGTCACATCACGAAAACTAAGGAATAAGACAAGAAATAATAACAATATCACTAGAACAACTAGAATCTACAATGATCATAATACAGGAAAATAAAAAAGGAACAACAAAACTAAGGATAACTATCCGGTAACTCACATAGAAGAATAGTGAGATCCACCTCAGCTAGCAACATCATGAAGTCCAATACTGAGGGCACAACTACTCCTAAAATTTTGTCAACATATCCGGTCAGGATGGAACGAGTACATATATCTCATAACAGACCTCAAGATAGAATAAAAGCCATAAGACTGTAAATAGAGCATATACAATAAAATCATGGAGTGTACATATATGTATCATGGCATGGTAAGCTGTAGACCTAGAGCTAGAACAGAAAAGTAGAACTAATCATGGTATGTACACAAATCAGGGTAAGCCATCTATCCAATGTGTATGAGTAGTAGTTTCAGCTGTGACCGTCTTGGGAACCTGTAAAGAACTGGCCTGGCTAGTCATAAGTGCGGTATATGACTAACACTATTTAAGAATACAAGATGGATTTGATCACAGGCATACACTACTACTCCTCCACCCCTAACTGGTAGAATGGATCCAACAGACAGGACACGTCACTGCACGGGATTCTATGAGAAGGGAGCACGTCTTCTCTAGAATCAGTGACCACATATTGCACAAGAGCTACAAGAGAGCTTACACAATACATCCCAAGCTAACAAGGAGCAACATCTCTCGTCGAGATCCAGGAATACCAATCCGTAAGAACCATGTGTCA
>JANAVB010031619.1:19850517-19909264 GCA_029216955.1 Iris pallida
AAAGTGGGAAGTGAATCGGCTGTCCCGATCCGAGACTATACTCACTGGAACCCCGTACAATCGGACTATCTGTCGCACGTACATCTCAGCCAACCTCTCCGTAGACAAACCCACCTTGAAAGGCAAAAAGTGGGCCGATTTGGTCAATCGGTCAACAATGATCCAAATTATATCCTTCCCTCCTGGAGAGCACGGAAGTCCAGATATAAAGTCCATAGTGATATGCTCCCACTTCCACTCAGGAATGGGTAGTGGCCGGAGCAATCCACCGGGTCTCTGTCTTCCGGCTTTCACCTGCTGGCACACCAAGCATCTAGAAACGAACTGAGCCACCTCGCGTTTCATGCCATACCACCAAACATGCTGTCTCAAGTCTCTATACATCTTGTTGGCTCCAGGATGCTTAGAGTACTGAGAATGATGCACCTCCTGAAGAACCTCTGTCACGCCCCAGAACCAGAATACTGGAGAGCGGGGGCAGACATAGCCAGCTACGTATATGAAATGGAATCCATCTCGCTATACGGTCACGGCTGTCTAGATACATGAGGGTTTATCTACAAGCCAACAGTCTCTTAAGGTCATGAACAAGCCTAGTGTCTCAATCACAAGCAAGTAAGTAAAAGGTTACAAGAAGTATGATCATTAAATATACAATAGTAAGGCATCCCAAACATTACATATTCAGCTGATCATGAAGCTAGTCGTTACAAAATGTTAGGACTAGCAAGAGTTTAGTCATACATGATCAACCCTAGGATCTGCCAATCATGTTACAGCCCGTAGGCAGATAGTAAGTAGAGTGCAATCGAGCTAAACAGGTGCTCGTCGGCTAAACGCCTCAAAAGAATATTTTTACAATAAAGTGGGAGATCAAAAATAAACCCACTTGTTGCCAGGGTTCCGTCTAATGGCCACCATCTGGCTGGAAGGTCGGTAGATCCTCCGGAGCTGCTCCGAAATCTGGCCACACAAAACCAGCTGGGTCAGACCCCAGAAAGAGCAAGTGCCACAAAGGAAGCTTCACTTAGGAACTAAAACCAGCAATCAGCACAAGATATAAATAAAAGTAAGAACTAGAAATAAAGAAAATACATCAGGATGATATACGACGAGATAACCATGGAATTATTCAGATAACCAGGTTACAACCCGTTAACCAAACAAGGACCGGGGTTGTAACCCTTCGTCTGAACAGAACTTGGAATTCTCACCATTTATCGGTAAAATAAATACAAGCATTCTGGTCATGCAGTAATCAGGATTAGGTTCAGGGCAAGACTAGATTGGTTAGACTCCATCCAATCACTTCACGGCCAAGCAAGAATTATGGCTTAATACTTTAACTAACTAGGGTTGTCACAGGCCTAATTACTAACAAGATGCAGTAAGATTATTCCACAGCCACAGGCCCTGCAGACCATCCAGGTTACCCGGGTTAAAAGATTAAAGTTGAATTCAGGTGGGTACATCGTCCAGGAAACGAATGTACCCTTAGGTAGCTTGAAGGGTGCAACACATGACAGTGTGCTGAAAATGTGCCCTACTCGACGGCAGGCTACAGATCCCAAGGCGTGCCCAGGTAACGGGATTGCCTGTAGCTGGGAGATCTCTTTATGACTAGTGTATTAATCTAGTTATTAGCCTTATTCCATTTCAATGGGTACTCCTGACCGTGGTACTCAGGAGTCCCCTCCTAGACATGATGCAAGACAAGACTGGATTATTTGTACAAGCACAATCGTCCACGGTGTCCATGTTATTTATACAGGTCATGTCATGTCAGGTAGCCGTCGCAACAGCTTATCAAGATATATCATGTCAGGTTTACTTGTCAGGAGCGCGCCACGACGGGCCACTATCAGGTCATGTCAGGTTAGTCATGTCAGGAGTGTACCACTACGGGTCACTGTCGTGTTATGCTAGTTCCTTGTCATACCATGTCATGTACAATCGTCATTCCAAACATATTAGGTAAAATCAAGTTCATGACAAAAGGCGTAAGGATATAAAATGGACGTTAAATATCTAATAAAATATCAATATACAGGGCTATAGAAGAGCCATGCGGCTAAGGCATATGCGGCCAAGAAGTGATCTCATGCGGCTGGGGAGGGAGTCGGGTTCAATCGGCTCAGGTTCCAAAGCTCATGCGGCTCACGGGATAGGGGCACATGCGGCTAGCAGGGAACGGGTGCGCATGCGGCTGAAGGGGCAGGAACCTATGCGGCTGGAAGTGGGACTAGCTCCCATGCGGCTCAACCAAGTCGAGCCCCATGCGGCTGGGTCAAGGTGATTGCTTATGCGGCTGACGGGGGAAATAGATCATATGCGGCCGAGAAGACATGGGTTCATGCGGCTGAAGGAACTCCCTATGCGGCTGGGCTCGAGCGAGTCTCATGCGGCTGGGTAGAACTCCCCATGCGGCTAAGCTCAAACGAGTCTCATACGGCTGGGTAGAACTCCCCATGCGGCTGAGCTCAAACGAGTCTCATGCGGCTCGGAAGGCCATGCGGCCAGAGACTTGCCGCATGAGGATTCATGCGGTCAAGTACTGCTCTTCTTCTCCACTTGTCCGAGAAGAAGAGCCATGAAACCCATGGCTTCAAAACTTCATAATTCCATCATCCGAAGTCGGAATCCAGACTTCCATAGGTCAAAATGGGGCAGAACAAGATTCTCTACAACATGGAATCCCAAAACTCAAAAATAACAGGATTAAGTAGATCAAAACCCAAGATTTTCGAAAATAAGGTAAACTTAGATCTACAAGAATCTAGCCATAAAAAAGAAAATGTCAAGTTCTAAAGTAAGTTAAAATGCTGTAAGGAAGAGAATGAAGCAATAAAATTAGAGTTCCTCCATGAAGCAAGTTGCACTTGCCTAGACCTCTCTCTCCTCTCTCTGGTAGGTAAGAAAGTAAATGAGGAAGAAGAAGATGATAAATGAAGAGAGAGAAAGGAGAAGGGGTAATAAATATGAATGGTGGTGGTAGGTAGGGGGTTCACCCTTGGTCCATGACAGACCAAAGAAAACCGAACCAAGCCAAGAAATAACCAAGCCAAGATGCAAGCTAAACAAGGAATCATGCAATACAGAATAAAATACGTACACGTATTCCAAAAATACGTAATACGGACAACAGGCATTACAACCTCCTCCCGAAGTCCTCCGCTCGGCACGCACAATCTGGTACCATGCCTCAACGACCCATCTCCCGCTATAGAGAACTCATCCAACAGTCCTGCCCGGACCTGCTCCCTGATGACCCTCAGAGCCTCATCCTCAAACTGAGCTACCCTGACTCTGTCCATCAGCTCTGACTGAATCTGCAAGCCCCACATCTGGACCTCCACCCCCGGAACTATCACCTCTATGCCCAAGCTCTCCAGATCTGCCAGAAGGTGACGATTCATCGTCAAACACATGGCCACGGGATACCTGCTCAAAGCATCCGCAACCACGTTGGCCTTCCCCGGATGGTACTGTAAGGATATATCAAAATCCTTCATCAGCTCTAACCATCGCCTCTGCCTCATATTCAGCTCCTTCTGGGTAAACACGTACTTCAAGCTCTTATGATCTGTATAGATCTCAACTCGCTCTCCGTACAAATAGTGTTTCCACAGCTTCAAAGCAAAGATGACCGTTGCCAGCTCCAGATCGTGGGTAGGGTAGTTCCTCTCATGAGGATGTAACTGCCTAGATGCATAGGCAATCACCTTCCCGTGCTGCTGAAGTATACAACCCAAACCCCGTCCTGAAGCGTCACTGTAGATCGTATAACCACCAGATCCAGATTGCAGTGTCAAGATAGGAGCTGTAGTCAACCTCGTCTTCAGCTCCTCAAAGGCGGCCTGGCACTCCTCGGACGAAACGAACTCCTCGTCCTTCCTAGTAAGTCGGGTCATCGGCTGGACAATCCTGGAAAAGTCCTGCATAAACCTCCGATAATAACCTGCCAGACCCAGAAAACTTTGAACCTCTGCTACTGAGCTCGGCGTAGACCAGGACTCCACTGCAGAAATCTTCTTCGGATCTACTGAAATCCCCTCGCCAGAGACAACATGGCCTAGGAACTCCATATGATCCAAGAAGAACTCGCACTTCGACAACTTCCCATACAGCTGCTCCCTCCTGAGAGTGTCCAGCACAATCCTCAGGTGCTCCTCGTGCTCCTCTGGCGTCTTCGAATAGATGAGAATGTCATCGATGAAGACCACCACGAACTTGTCAAGGTACTGATGGAATATCTTGTTCATCAAGTTCATGAATACCGTCGGGGCGTTGGTCAACCCAAACGGCATGACGGTATACTCATACTGGCCATAACGGGTCCAAAATGTAGTCTTCGGAATGTCATCCCGCTTTACCTTCAGCTGATGGTACCCGGTACGCAAGTCGATCTTCGAGAACACCCTCGCCCCGCTCAACTGGTCGAACAAGTCATCAATCCTTGACAAATGATACTTGTTCTTGATGGTAAGGTTGTTAAGTACCCTGTAATCGATGCACATACGTACCGTACCATCCTTTTCGGGACGAAAAGAACTGGCGTACCCCAAGATGAAGAACTAGATCGAATAAAGCCCTTGTCCTCCAGCTCATCGACCTGTTTCTTCAGCTCCGCTAACTCACTGTTGTTGACTCTATAGACGTGCTATGAGATAGGCTCAGCGCCCGGCACTAGATCTATAGAAAACTTAACATCACGATCTGGCGGCATCCCAGGCAACTCTTCGGGAAAAATATCCAAGAACTCAGCAATAAGTGGATGTGGCAACACCGGCCCCGCCAACAACGCTCTGTAGAATCCATCTCCTGGCTCCGCTGCACCCCTGGTGAACTCAAACTCCGGCTCTCCCGATGGCCTGAACAGAATCCTGCCTCCCCTGCAGTCTATGCTAGCATGGTGCATGCTCAACCAGTCCATACCGAGTACCACATTGTAGCTCGGAAGTAGCATTACGAGCAAACACGCACTCAGCTCCCGGCCTCTCAAAGAAACTCTCCGTCCCTTGTAAACATTATTAACCAGGATAATGCCATTCCCAGTCATAATCTTGCAAGTCCTACCAAGATACTCAGCAATAATATTATGCCTAAGAGCAAAAGAAATAGACACAAAACTGTGCGTAGCACCAGAATCAAACAAAGCTAAGGCAGGAAAAGAATCGAGAAAAACAGAACCTGCGACAACATCTGCTATAGGCTCCATTTTCTCGACTGCAAGAGCAAAGGCTCTACCCTGAACACCCTTCTGCTGGCGGTGCTGGACAAACTGCTGCTGTTGGGTCGGAAGTGGACCCCGCTGCTGAACTACAGGCACACTAGCTGGTGCCCTCGGAACAGGTGCCCTCTGAGCTGCTCCAGCAATACGGAAGTTCTTGGGACACTCCCGCATCTGATGCCTAGTGGCACCGCAAAAGAGGCACAACCCCAGCCTCCTCCTACAGAACTCAAAGAGGTGACCGGACTTCTTGCAGTAGTGGCACGGAGGATCATCCTGCCCCTGACGCTGCTGAACCCTCTGGACAGGTGCCCTGGCCTGCACCTGCTGCTGATGATGCTGGAACGGCTGATGCTGAAGGTGAGGGCGCTTAGCAGCCCCCGCGTTGCTATTGGCCCCAGAAAACAAATCACGATCCCTCTTCGGCTTCAAGCCCCACTCTCTCTCCACCTTCCGAGCCTCCGCATAGACCTCTGCGTATGTCGCATAGAAGAAAGGGATCAGGATCTTGATATCCCATGTCAATCCCTCCCGGAAGCGCTCTGTTCGGATCACTGGGTCGCTCACCATGTACTCGGCGTATCGGCACAGCCGACCGAACTCCGCCGCATACTCCTCCATAGTCATACTGCCCTGTTGCAGGTTCTAAAACTGCCGTACTAGGCCGATCTTGTCTGTAGGGGAAAAGAACTTCTCTCTGAACAGGGCCCGAAACTCAGCCCAAGTGTGGCCCTCTACTGCAAGAGCCGGCTCGTTCCAAAACCATGTCCGGACAATATCTAATAACTGCAAGCCAACCGCCTCGACCTTCAGGTCGTCTGCCAGACGGGAGGCCCTCATCTGACGCTCGATATCCTCGAGCTAGTCATCAGCATAAACAATGCCCTCGGTCCGTCTGAAATCCCTCGGACCCATCTTCTTGAAAGCTTGGATGTCTCCGGGCTTCTGCTGCTGCGCCTTCCGCTGTGGAGTCCCACGCTCCACCGTTGCCAGAGCCAACCTATGGGCATCCTCCATGCCCTGGCGCATGGCCTCAGTCTATCCCATCTGTGCCTCGTACTGGGCCCGCTGGGACTCCAGCACCTGCTGAAAGAATACGAGCATCTGCACCATGTCTGTGGGCAGAGGAGGCAACGGAGGAATAGCTCCCACCACCGGCGAAGGAGTCCCCTGCTGAGAAGGAGGAGGAACGTCCCCGACAGCTCCCGTCGTAGCCCCCGGCACTGCAGGAAGAGCACCCGCAGTGACCCTAGGGACAGTCATCGAGAGCGCTAGAGGAGTACCCCCGAGAGCCCCTACTGAAGTCCCAACTGCAGGGGAAGTGACTGGAGCCTGTCTGCCAGAGGTAGCAGACCTCTCCGTCTCCCCGTGCTCCTCACCGGAAGAATGAGTCATAACCATCCTGGAGACAGATTGAAAGGAAGATATCAATATGGCACAAGAAGGACTATATCAAAGGAGGACAGCTAGAATGCATTAAATCATTATCAAAGACGATAAGCAAGATAAGCAAGGAAAGATTCTACTATGATTGAGTACTCTTAGCCTACCACCTCCTATATGTAACACAAGCTCGTAGTCAACACTCTAAGACGAGTGCTGCTACGACATTGCACTAATTGCGACTTCAGGACTTACATGGGCCACCACTAAAAATGTGTCACGACCCGCACCCGCTATAAGGGCACGTGTGCGTAACAACGCCCAGCCCTCACCGTAAAAATGGCGTAAAATGCTGTAGGTTTACTACTCTAAAAAAAGTTTATATAATATCAAAACCTGCCGAGAATATGGTCAACTCCGAACGGAGGACAAACAATGATAATATATGAGTACTCAATCACAACTCTAAGATGATAAAATAAATACTGAATGATAAAGACAACACGACAATAAAATATAATATGACAAGTCCAACACAAGGAATATACAAGTCTAAGTCCAAAGTCTCTAATACAAGCCAAAATAATAACAGTCCCAAGAGTAACTGGAGACAAGGTCCAGTACAAAAACCTACTCTATCTACAGGATAGGTGGTATCTCGCCCTGCGGTACTGTACCCTGCTGATCTTGGGTATCTGTCTCTAATTCTACTACGTCCGGTGGGCCGTAGTAAGTGCAATAATAGTCCTCCTCTGTATCTGTAAACATTGTCAACATATCCGGTCAGGATAGAACGAGTACATATATCTCATAACAGATCTCAAGATAGAATAAAAGCTATAAGACTGTAAATAGAGCATATACAATAAAATCATGGAGTGTACATATATGTATCATGGCATGGTAAGCTGTAGAGCTAGAGCTAGAACGAAAAAGTAGAACTGATCATGGTATGTACACAAATCAGGGTAAGCCATCTATCTAATGTGTGTAAGTAGTAGTTTCAACTTGTGATCGGCTTGGGCACCTGTAAGTAACTAGCCTGGCTAGTCATAAGTGCGGTATATGACTAACATTGTTCGGAAATGCAAGATGGATTTGATCACAGGCATACGCTACTACTCCCCCACCCCCAACTGGTAGAATGGATCCAAACAGGACACGTCACTGCATGGAATTTTATGAGAAGGGAGCAAGTCTTCTCTAGAATCAGTGACCATATATTACGCAAGAGCTACAAGGGAGCTTGCACAATACATCCCAAGCTAACAAGGAACAACATCTCTCGTCGAGATCCAGGAATACCAATCCGTGAGAACTATGTGTCAGGAATAAGTATATCTACACTAAGTACATGAATCATAACAGTTATCATAAATTGGGAAGAAGTTATCAGAGAATGTACTCGCCTGTGATATGATATAATATGTCAACTGGATCCAATGCAGCATCTCGAGGACCTATAGATAACAAGACGTATCAATACTATGTTTAGAAAGTAAAGTCAAATCAATTTAAATCCTATTTAGTCATTCTAGGTCAAGACAAGTCTAGTTAGGTCAACCTTGGTCATAGGAGAACATTCGAAGTCAATCCGAATCAAACTAGGTCAAAAGTTGACTTACAGTTGACTTTTGGTCAACAGGTCAACCTTGGTCAACTCTAGGTCAACCCTAGGTCAATGGTGACTAACAGTTGACTTTTGGTCAACTGTTCAAGTCTAATGGAATTTGGGACTAAATCGGGTAAAGTGTTGACCCATAGTTGACTTTTGGTCTAAAAAGTCAACCGTGTCAACCAAGGTCAAGACTAGGTCTAGGTGACTATTCCTAACCATTACCAACCCTTACAACCCATATACAAGTCCATCTTGAACTCCGAAGCCCATATTTTGGCCGTAGGCCAATATCTTAAATTTATCCTTTACAAAGGTAAATTCCTAACCTAGCCCAATACCAAGTTAGCCTACCTACGCTTGGTATTTTGACCCGTGCTTCCTAGGGTAGTAGGATACTAGCCTACACTATCATTACCTACCAAGCTTCCTAGGTAGAGTGGACATCCAGTCCATCTTACGGCATATGTTGCCAAATCACAGATTATCTTGAGTATCGCGAGATACTCAATGATATCGTGCGATACCGTCGTCCTACTCCCACACGAAATCCCAATTTTAATTCGGGAGCCTACCCACAAAATCTAATTCACTTAATCTAAGTCTCATCCAATTTTGGACGCGTTCCGACACTCGAAACTCAATTTCACCCTTTCACCAAATCCGATTCACTCACAACCCTCTCTAATTTGATTTCCTACATTCCTACACTACTACTCTTCTTTCCCTTCTCCTTCTCCTTATCCTTATTCTTCTTCCTATTTCTTCCTTCTCCTTATTCTTTCCTTCTCCTTATTTTTTTCCTTCTTCCTATTCTTTTCCTTCTTCTTCTTCTTATTCTTCCAATTCTTCTTCTTCTTCTAATTCCTCTTCTTATTCTTCTTCTCATTCTTCTTCCTCTTCTTATTCTTTTTCTCATTCTTCTTCTTCTTATTCTTTTTTTCTTCTTCAAATTCTTCTTCTTAGTCTTTTTCTCATTCTGCTTCTTCTTACTTCTACTGCTGCTCCTGCTCTTGCTTGTGCTGCTGCTGCTGCTATGCTTAGCTGCTGCTGCTGCTCTGCATTAGCTGCTGCTGCAGCTGCTTCATACTGCTACTGCTGCTACTGCAGTAGCTGCTGTTGCTACTGCAGTGCTAACTGCTGCTGCTGCCCTTCTTATTCTTCTTCTTCTACTTCCTCCTCTTCCTTACTACTCCTTCCCCTCTCTATATATGTAACTCCTCTTCCCAAATTTTCAAATATTTTTATTTTATTTTTATTGTGTTTAAAGGAAAATTCTTCAAAATTTTATAAAGGATGTTTGGTTACATGTCTGCTTTCTAAAAACTATTTAAAAACCATGGTTTGAAAATATTAATTAACTTTAGCGATTGTCTTAATGTTCTTATTAGAATTATAAATAAATAAAAAATGTTGATTAGTTATGGGATTTCCAGATGTTTTGATTTTGAAAATACATTCTAAATTAAAAGCATTCTTTTAATCAATAAAAGGATTTGCCAAAGTATTTTCAAATAAGATTTTGAACAAAAATGAATATATTTTAATACTTTTGCTAGTGTCAAATTCTATTAAAATTTACTTTAATAATACTAGATATATTTTCAAACTATTAGTATTATAACCATTATTGGATTAAGATTAAATTATTTTAAAAAAATATCGGTTATCATCTTGCCAATAAAAGATTTGCTTATTAATTTGATTTTATACAATTTAAATTAATTTTGATAATATTGAATATTGTTTTAAACTTTTATTTTGAGCCGTTATTAGATTTAGAGTAGGATAATCTAGTTTTCCAATTTTATTGCTTTAATTTATTTTGATAAATACTAAATATTATTTATAAAATATTATGATGATCTTTTATTTTAGCCAATTTAAATTCATACTATTTGATAAAACTAAATGTTAATTTAAATTATTGGTATGATCAACTATTTGATATGGACTTATATGAATACGACTTAAATTGTTTTGATAATATCGTTATGTTTAAATTGTTAGGATGTTTATAATATTTGGTGTTATTTAAGTTATTGTAGTAATTAATTATTTGATTTAGATTTCAATGATTTAAATTGTTTGATAATATCGAATTTATATTTAAATATTTATGATAATCAATTATTTGATTTTGGATTTAGTTTATATGTTTTAAATTAATGATAATGCTGAATACTAGTTTAAATTGTTTTCGTATTACGATTAGAATAATTTGTATTTAAATTCTATTTGATTTAATGGGCAGATTATCGTGAAAAATCTTAAGCCTTATCGATATAGGGGTTTTGACTCCTTTATAAATTCAACTCTACAGCAATCCCCGACCCCTCCTACCATTCCTCCGACTGTCTCACTGACCACCATTCTCCACTGGAAACATCACCATGACATCACCAATAAACATAGTCGTGTCATCGTGTTTGTGTCGGTGTCCATGCTTACCACCATTAGCCTCGTGTCAGCCGAGTGTCCGGCCTCGGGTCCGACCCCGGGTGTCATAACTCCATTCCCTAGTATCCACAATACATCCAGCAATACAACCATCCCTGTATCGGACACTACACCTTCCCTGTGTCAGACACTTTACCATCCGAAACTAGAAAGAAAAGAAGAGGAAGAGATCAAAACCTAACCCAGCCTCGACCATCGGTGGACCCAAATCTGGCATCGACTTCTGGCCGGGAGCCTTGACAGCTTCGATCGACTCCGTCCCTTGCGTCGGACCATGATCTGAGCGCCCAACCTCACCGGTCTTTGGCCGACCAACTTTCCCTACCGTTACCACAACCATGGAAACCCCCACTGACATGTTCCCCGTCGGCGACCTTCACTACCTAGGCTTGCCAGCAGCAGATCTGTAGTCCGATCACCGATATCCCTTCCGTACGGTGTCGCAGCTCCAGCGAGTACCCTCCTAACCCGATCCCCGATCCTACCACCAGTACTTTGCTACCGGCCATCCACAGCCGGTCGTACCAGCGTAAGTCATCCGCCCGTTATCTAGCTTCGAGCCCTCCAACCGCTCGTCCCTGGCCCAGATCAGGATCCCGCCGAGCCCCGTGCGACCCGCACTGACCTTCCTTCCATGCGCCACCGCCGTGGCTGCGATGGCGGCCTCCCGAAGTTTCCCCCAACCCTTGCGGCTGACTCCGCCGACCAGGGCAGCTCGTCTCCGACTTCGCTGTTCCGCCGACACGAGCGCCCCTTCGCCAGCTCCGCAGATCCCGTCCGCCCGCCGAGCCAAGCCATCCCGACGGCTGCTGGCGCAGGCCGCTGTGATCTCGCACGCCGACCGGTGGGTTCCAACTCTCTGCGGGCCTGTTCCCTCTGACACCGCGGCGCTGCATCGACTTTCGAACCCCTCATCGGCGTCCACCACTGCCACGCTCAACCCTCCATCGGCATCAGCCCGTGCCGAGCTCTCCTCCGTCGCACAATTGGCACTCGCTGCCCCGGTAGGTACTCCTCTTCTTTAACTCCTTTTTATTTTGTAAATAAATGATTCTCTCTCTCTCTCTTCTGACTTGGGAATATGATTTAGATTAAAGGTTTTGGGTTATTGTTGTTTTTTTGTTTAGTTTTTTGTACTGGCGTTGGTTTCAAGAAACAAGGAGTAGGACTGTAGGACAGCTGCTCCCTTAAAGAAACAACATTAGTTATTATTAGTATATTTCGTATACTATTTATGGGAAATTTATGTATAGTTATTAGTAGTATTAGATATATATTATTGTTATTAAATTTATTATTGCTATTACTGGTATAGAATATGTATAATTAACATTTCAAAAATTATAATTGTGAATATATAGTTTTGGGCTTAGGACTAAATATTTAAGTTAATAATTACAAAATAGCTTTGGCTTTTATATTTAATTTACAATATGGGACTTTTATAAAACATATATGCTATATGGGAATTTTGCAAATGAAGTATATATATGTGTATTTTTAAAATAATATATATACATCTATTAATCTATTTCTTAATAGGGGATTTTATTTAGGATTAAAATGGTTTTGTTTTAAATGAGTTTAATTGGGTTTGGTTGGGCCAATAGGGCTGTAGTAAAGGAAAAGAATTAATTCGTATAAAGTTTGAAAGTGTATGTATCGTACTATTGTACAAATTATAGTATTTTATATGTATATACATATATACTGCTATATTAGTATTAATTATTAATATTATTACTATTGGTTTTATTGATATTAATATTGTTAATCGTTATTAATTTATATGTTAAAGATATTTCTAAAATATATTGTTGTCTTATCTTTATGATATTTAAATATGTCTTTTGACCAATATATATATATATATATATATATATATATATATATATATATATATATATATATATTTGACAAAAATTTAGATTTTAAACTTAAGATAATTATTGTATATTTTTTGAAGTAGTAGAATGCAGTTTCAAATATGATAAGTATTCCTAAAATCGTTATACAGATTTATTTTCATATATATTTTAGTATGTGATTTAGCTACAAGAGAATTTATATCGAAATAGTTTTAATGAATTTTTGGTATAAACTATAAGTATTTTCCTAAAGTTATATATTTTTTTTTTATACACAATTTTCTTTGCCTTCCATCTTAACCGCGACTAGTCATACATTCATATTTTCTTGTGATTCTGACTGCTTCATATCGACCCTAGGCTAATTAGACTATTATGGACACAACGGGATTGTCGGTTTCACCAGCTAAGGACCTCAGGCAAGTGCACTTTCTGATTGCTTTCGATTCATAGTAGTTTTTTCATTTCATGTCTATACATATATCTTGCTGCTTGTTGACATGCTCGTCACTTGGAGTAATCGGGAGGGAAAATATCTTAGTATACATGTGGATTATCCAGAACTATCCCATTTGTCTAATCGTGAATGATAGCAGCTGCACACGACACGTGTAGTGTGCCGTATTTACCCCCTAGCCGTTCACATGTTGAAAATGATATTTCACACCACATAGGTAGTTGTCTTTTATTTTTTCTTTTATTCTTCACCGTGCCATGTCATCAGTTACTTTCTAGCTTTCATATTCCATATGTTATTTTCATGTCTTGTTAATTCTATTGTGTTTTCGCATTGTCGTAGGTTTGTGTACTTGTTCCATTCCTGACTGCAAACCAACATTTTCAGGTTAGCCGTGGCTTCTTTAGCATTGGGAGATTCGGGTGTACTTGCAGACAGAAACCTAGAAATAGTTAGCAGTTGTATCATTTCCATTAAATGTTAGAACTTTGTAATTTTTTTAAATTTTAAATATTGTAAATGTTGTAATAAATTTAGAAATGTGAATGAGCAATAAAGTTTATTTTGAGCAATTTTCTTGCGGACTTGACAGCGTTCTACCGCCGACTCTACGGCGTAGGCTGGCTTGGACACGTCTCGTATCCGAAAAAATGGGTACGGGTCGTGACAATATATATATCTATCTAATCATCTAGCTATCTATCTATCTATATATATATATATACACACAACACATATATATATATATATATATATATACACACACACACACACTCTCACACACACACATATCTATATATATAAATACATATACACACACATGTAAATATATATAGACACACACACACTCAAACACACTCACACACACACACTCTAACACACACTCTCACACACACTCTCACACACCCATCTCACACACCACCACCACCACCACTCTCCTCTACACACACACACACACACACACACAAATACATATAAATACACACACACACACACACACACACACACACACACACACACACACACACACACATATATATATGTATATATATATATATTTTTTTTTAAAAAAAACCAAGCGGCCGTGTCAAAGACACCCAGCCACCGCCTGGCCCGGGGGCCGTGGGCGAACCACCAAGCCGCCTCCGTGGGGGCTCGAACTCCGTCCGATGCCCCAAGTGCCAGGTCGCCAAGCCACTTGAGCTACAAGCGCCCGGCATATATATATATATATATATATATATATATATATATATATATATATATATATATATATATATATATGAAGGAAAACCCCTAATCAAATCCCTAAACTAGTTTTTAGGGAAAACCTATAAAAACTAGGGTTAATGTGTAGAGAATGGTCTCCTCTACATTTATTGTGAAGGAAATAAATGTAAAAAAGGAATTTATGGGGGTTAATGAGCATACATAGAATTGGTTTCCTTGAGGGAGAAGAAGCTTCAAAAGAAAAGAATGAAAAGAAGAGAGAGAGAGAGGGATTACTTTGGAGTAAAGGAAGAGAGGGGGGGGGGGGGGGGGGTTGGTCTACATGTGGCCGCCCAAGGGGGGGCTTAATGGGTTTGGGTGGAGACCCATTAGGCCTCCACACCCAATAGACTTAGTTTGGTTCGGTTTGTTTTGGTTTAACTCTAAATTGACTAATTAAGCCTCTAAATGACTAGTTAAGCCATGGGAGTGTGGTTTATTGGTTTCTAGCCTAGTTAGGATGGCATGTGGGCCAAACCCAGCTAGTATCTGGGTCCCACTAGGGTCCAGACTACCCGGGTCTCCAACTTAAGTCCAAATTGGATAAAATTTAAACTAAATCAAACAAATCCCTAAAAATCCTATAAAATCAAATAAAATTTCCAAAAATTATAAAACTTGGAAAATAACAAAAATACCCCTAGTTCAAAAATTGGAGGTGACAATTGGAGTGTGCTTCGTATGTATGTAGCTGGCATGATACGTATCTGGTCCCAAGTATTTTGGGACTGGAACGTTACATATTTTTGTGGTGGCCCATGCAGGTCTAGTTTACCGTTTTGGTTAGATGACTGTACCGAACGGGCCTGCAATATAGGATTAGAGTCTAGAATCTCATCCACCTACTTGACACCCTTTCTTGACTTCAAATTTTGAACTCTCGTTCGACCTCCTTGATTTGCATCTTGCATGAGCTCTTCCTATCGTAATTCTTATTTCCATACTTGATAGGAAGATGACTACACTAATATATGCTCCTTGGTCAACCACATGGCTAGAATGATTACATTGACAACTAGTATGCCTTGAGATCCTAATTGAGTTATAAAGGTATGAGGATAGAGGGACCATATTTTCAAGAAGTATGAACTTAGGGATTAGTTAATTCCAAGTTGGGTAGTAGCAACATTAATAACTTTGAAGGATTTTAGAACTTTATTTTTATCTACAAAATGATAGAGGAATCTATATATAATTGAGAAAGAAAATTGGATTGATTTGAGTTTTGATTTTTGAAGGTCTTTGAAAAATACTTATGATTCAGTGAATTATAGCTATACGTTCTTGAATAGATATAAAGTTAGTTGAAATTTTTTTTTGAAATTTAATTGCTACTGTAAGATTATGAGGGCGGTTGATAAAGCTTGGTTTTAAATTGGGTTGTATGGTTCCCAATTAATAAGTTCGTAAAATTTTGAATTTTAAGTTTGGAGTAAGGTTATTAAGAATTTGGTTAAAAATATTTTGAAGGATATATAATCAAATTGAGGATCTACTTTAAACTCTTGTATGAATTACGATTGATAACTCCTATTTAAATTTTGAGTTTAAGATTTGGATTAATGATAGAAGAAGAAAAATATATTGATTTGATTTGTGACACAATAAAGGTTATTCGAGATTGATTGGAAATTTTGGAATTTTTTTTTGATTGGATGACTGATAAGATCATTTGAATATTGAGTTTATAGTTAGATTGCTAATATTACAATCTTTGGAAAAAGTTACTAAAGATGTGGTGAAAAGTTATTTTGATTGATTAAAGGAATTTACCATTTAAAAAGTTATGATTTCGTTTGAATGACTTAGAAATAGAAGTTATGTGATGAGTGTGTTAAAATATTGAGCTGTAAATTTTAGATCATTCGTGATATGTTAAAAGTTTATCTTGAGGGTTATTGGAGAAATTTGTGGAGTTTTAAAGTTTTGAAGTGATATAATTTTTTTTTTTGATTCATGAGTTTCTTGAGTTTAAAAGTTGGAGTGGAAATGTTAAATTTTGGAAAGGTTAGTAGTAACGTGATGGAAGTTTACTTGGAAAGGGATTTGATTTGGTCATGATTAAATTTGACGGCTTGGAGTGAATACGAAATTTGGATAGTTCATTTTAGAGAAATTTATTAAGGAACTTTTGGAGGAAACTTGAATTTTCAATTTTAATATTAGGCCACCAAGATAGCCCTAATAAATTGGAAGTATTCCATACTAAATGCCATGTCACTCATGACCATGATAGTAGTATATACACAAGCATTTCTAGTCATCTACCAAACTATATTGTATCTCAATCTTTACTTACTCGATTTTCCTCGAATCTCGATCTTTTATGGTAACCTTCTAACCCAGTTGTAATTTCAATAATGATTTAATTGTTCATTGACTGTATTCATTTAAGAGGCTATCTTCTCTCTAGAACTGTGATCCTAAATTATTTTGCTGGATTTTTAATTAATTTTGTTGCATGCTTTAACTTGATCTCCTTTATTTTTGGAGCATTACTATTCACCTCATGAACTCCCACTTTCTATTTTGGATATTCTGGCATCCCTTACCGTGACTTGAATATTTGGAGCACAACACTAGACTTTTTCTTCCAACAAATTTCATATGTAAGACCTAGACGAGCCCACCTTCCTGTAGACATATCATATCCCACCAAAACCCATCTCCTTGTACTCTAATTCTTGATATGACCTTATGGTCAAAATGGCCAAACTATAATCTTTACCATGATACCGATATATTTTTCGACCACGGATAGGGATTCAACCTCGACTCAATTCTTTCGACCCGATATGTGATTTTGTTCTACTTAATTCCTTAAATGCTTAAAATTTTGCTTTATCTTGATTGCTTGACCCATTATCCTATCACACTACTAGTTTAACTTTTGTAAGTTGGGTAGAATACCTCACGGCCCAACAAAGCCTTTGTCCTTGTGACCCATGTTGATAAGTTTGCTCAGACTATAATTTCAGAGGACCCTAACTTAGCTAGTCAACAAAGCCAACTGCACAGGCCGAAACTTCGGGCGAAAATTAGATTTTAAAAGATCCTGGACTATTTAATTTCCTTCATCAGTACCTCCCTTGCTCATATTTTGACTATCTCATGCTGCTAATGTAGCTTCAGTTTTGCAAGCTTATCAAGCTTGATCATGACATATTTTATTGGGTGCACCCACTAACATATTGTCTAACCAGGACCGGTGCATGATGGTCTGATCAACCTATTGCACTTTGGTTCGCTTTGCAAATATTATTCTACATGGATGGAGACATAGTAAAACTTGCCATGGAGTCTCATCCGCGACAACATTGACAACTCTCATTTGAATTATTTTCGTCGCCTATGAACCACGTATTCGTACTGATAGCATCGTCCTTGAACTCCTTATTATTTTTTTACTTTACTTATATTAGAAAGAACAGGCACTGCACTTGCTAGATAGACTCAAGGTATCATCATTGGTTGCCCTATCAGCTATTTATACACAAATGTAGATAGCCACCGGCCGACTCATGTGGCTGTATCCTCGCCTTTAACTACACCTCATTCCTCAACCCTAGAATTGTTATCGTGCCCTCCCAGTTATTCTTGAGCACTCGAGAATGATTCTAATCGTTTACTTAAATCAAACTCTCAACCAAGACGATTATTATCCAGTTTTCTCTCAGGGAACCATATCTCCCAATTGTTAAATTATTTTCTTTGAACTACCAAATTCTTTGCTACTCTTTAATTCGTGTTATCCAAGTTTGTTACCTTCACTAGCGACCCTCAATAAATCCCATAACCCTGATGAATTTGGTGTGTGTCGAATTAACAAGTCCCTAAATGCATAGTTGTGTTGAACGACGTTTTATCGCCTCCACCAAAATTTAATTGTATGTTGGTATTGATAAACTCTTCCTATCCCTCAACCCTATCTACCCTATTAATCCTAAATTTCGAAGACGAAATTCTTGTAAGTTGGGTAGGATGTAAAACCCCTAAATTTTGGAAGTATTTTTTTTGTTATTTAAAAAGACTTAAAAATAAATTTATGCAATTTATGATTTTTTTTTCATTAGAAATGACCTTAGCCATTGTTGAATTTTGGAACACAAGACTACCATGAATTTGGGCACGAAAGATGTAGCAGTGTGCCTTGACTAATGTACTAGCCATGCAGGGGGAAGCCTAGCCATGGTGATGTCCAAACTAGAAAAACCAGACCAAATTGTGAATTGACTTATTTAAAGTATTTTAATTAAATATTATTTTATATATTAATTTTTAGATGACCCGGTTGGACCAAACCAGGCCGAACTGGGCCTGGACCAAACCCAAGTCCATGTAGACATGTGGGGTGACCAAATGTGGCCATGTAGGCATATTTTATGTATGAGAAAAATATTTCCTAAATATTTCCTGAATTTCATGTACAAATTCTAATTATTTGATTATTTTGGTACAAAAATTGGTATTTTATTATTTAAATAATGTTCCCAACATTTGTAAAATTTTCGGCCCGGATAAGAGGTATAACATATGTCGACCCAAAAATTATTATTAGATTATTTTATCACTTTAATTTGTTATTAATGTATTTTGAGAATTAATTCTTTATTTAGTTAATGGTGATCTTCTTGCCATTAAAAATATATAGATACGTAAATATATATATATATATATATATATATATATATATATATATATATATATATATATATATATATATATATATATATATATATATATATGATTAAATATATTAAATAATTGGATATTTGACTTTTAAATTTGGATTTTAAATAGATTTTTTGGTGTATTTATATATATATATATATATATATATATATATATATATATATATATATATATTGAAGTTTTAGATAAATAAATATATAAATATATATATATATATATATATATATATATATATATATATATATATATATATTTATTTATCTAAAACTTCAATATATATATATATATATATATATATATATATATATATATATATATATTGAAGTTTTAGATAAGAAAAGAAAAGATTTGGAAAAAAAAAAAAGCTAATATGGTCGGCCCCACCAAAGTGGGAACCGACCACATGCATGCAAAGTATAACAGCAGCAGCTGCAACTAGACGGCGACCCCCCTTACAAGCAATTAGCTTGTTGGCCGAACCCCCCTCCCTCCACATATATATAGTTATATATATATTTAAAACCTAATCTCCTCCTCCTTCTTCCTCTCTCCTTCCTTCCTCCTCCTCTCTCCTCCGCTCACTCCGTACCTCCCTCAGCGAGCCCTCGGCCAACAGTAGCCCCGCCTCACGCTCGCCACGACAACATCCCCACCACCACCACCACCAACAACAGTTTCAAACTCCGAGGTACCCGACTTCTCCAATTAATTTCTCCGTCAATTTAAATCCATTTAGATCCGTAAATTCGTGTATAATGCCCACATGACCTTCTTCAAGATCCCCCAGGTGGATTTTGACGTACCCATCCAACTTGCTCAAAAAATGGAGGCGAAGCTGGAGAAAAACTACTTTTCTGGAATATTAAAAACTGTTTTGAAACGACAACTTGTCGGCCACTTTTCTCGCTGTCCATTAAAATTTTATAGAAACTATTTAAATACAGTCAAAGACAACATAACCAAGATTGTAACGCACCTTCTGGATTCATTTTTCATCTAGTGTGTAAAAAGTTACACGTTGTTAAAGTTTTACGAGAAATTGTAAATTATGTTTTCAAAAAGTAGAAAAATACCCGATACGACATGCTCTCCGACAAACCGGGCGACGTGATCGCGCACTATACGCATCAAAAGGCGCGTATGGATGTTGTCAACGTGTGGGAACTGATGGAATCCGATTTCGTTGCATATGCGCGACAAAATCAGTGCGTATCCGTCGAGATACCCCCGTATCGACCTTTGCAAATTAAGTCACAACTTCGTGTACACTCATCAAATCGCGACAAAACTTGCGCCATTGGACTCGAAATATTTTTCTGGTCCTCTGAGCCAAGTTTGGTTCAATTCTGAGAAGGTTGATCGGGACGCTATTTTGGCGGGCCCACAATCCCACTTAACGGGCGATTTTGGGCACAGCCCACCGAAATTCAAAATTGGACATACCGTTGGGTTCGTCTCATCAAAACAAATTCGTAGACATGTAGTTTGATGACTTTAAAGACCATAGGTTCTGGCGCATATTTCGGTAAAAAGTGTCACGCCTCGATTCCGTAGAATCGATAGTCGTCCCCCGGACGTGATGTCGTACGAACCTAAGTTGCGATCGCACAAGGCATAGTCATAAGGTTATCCGAAACACAACGTCAAGTTAGAGTACGCAGAGAAATTGAATGACACATTTGAAATAGAAGTATACTTTTTCATTGATATTAAAAACTTTACATGGACTTCTTTACAATCATTGCCGCGCGGGCTACAACATGACTCGACTTACAAAATGAACGCCGATGAGATAGTCGTTCCATACATTACATCCCCTTTTTACAACCAAAAACTATTACACATTTCCACCTGCTATCGTGGGAAGTCGAGTCGCCATCTTTTCTTTTGGACTGAGTGCGGGTCTTCTTCAAAAGGAAATCCAAAAACAAGCCTTCACACGCGGACGAGGCTTCAAAAGGGTTCACTTCGCCTTGAGTTCAAGTGGCACGTCCTTCGTTGGTTTAGGGTACCTGCGTGGAGAGCGAGGATCAGTACATTACACTTTGTACTGGTGCATGGCAAATTAAGTTCCAAGCTCTCATTTGGTTGAAGAGTTTATATGACTTAGTTCACGAATGTTTCTAACCATCCTAATGAATTTCAAGCGAGCAATGGCAAACATAATATAAAAATACGTTGAAGCTTACCCCCGGCGGACCGCGCCGTGCCTTATGAAACTTACCATGTTCTTCCCTGTCAATTGTTATCATTTTCATACCAAGTGCAATATTATGTGTGATTGGTCACTGGCATAACATGCCATCCTGGACTCTATAGCTTTTGTTAGCCAGGGCCCTTGCAGTGCAAGTAGCAAGCCCCGCTGCAAGTCCCCGCTTAACCCGTGCTATCATCCAGCACAGCTATACACCGTGTTTCCTTTCTTGGCCGAAACGGTCCCATGGCCTTGGGTTGCCGTTACGGGAAAACTTTACCTTGTCGACAAGTTGTCCAATGACCGAATTCAGACAACATTTAGTTATTAAGGTCTAGCCTACATTCTCTTTGAAACTTGATCATTTCACCGTGTTCGTGCCCTTGCATTCATTCTCTCATCCGCAACAACACTATTGGTTTTGCTTAAGAAGGGGTCGAAAAGAGAAGGGTCAGCCACTCACCTTGAGTTTACTTCGGCGAAAGGACTTGTTGGCCGCGCTAGACGTCGCTTACGCGATTACCTGAAATCGCACAAGCAACCGATTAGAACACTGCATTATTCAAGGAGTTCGATAGGAAATGAGAGTTCGAAATGCAAGCCATGAAAACTATCGAAAATATTCACGAAAGCGCATTCAGAAAACAAAGCCAAAACCAACGCAAGCGGCGTAAAAAGCAGAGCAACGGGAGGTCTCTCCCGACTCAGCCGTAGAGTCAATCCTCGAGGCGCAACCCGCTGAATATGGGACTTGGTTCCGAAGAAGACATTCCATAACGAGGAATGGATCTTAATTCAACCGTTCCCGTTCGATCGACTCGGTCGATCCCGACCTATCGGTCCCGACCGAATCGATAGCGACAGTGTTCCTTTCTCGCACACCCCGTAGACAAGTACGGGGCACGATGTACGGCTCTTCGACATATGACAAGTCCGCCTTCAGGTCCAGCTTATCCAAATTCACAACATGGCTCGGATCATGCACGTACTTCCGTAATTACGATACGTAGAAGACGTCATGTACCTCTGACAACGCAGGCGGCAAGGCGATTTGGTAAGCTACCGGGGCGACTTGCTTCAATATTTCGAACGGGCCAACAAATCTTGGGCTCAATTTTTCCTTCGTACCGAACCTGGAAACTCCCCGCATGGGCATAACTTTCAAGAATACATGGTCTCCTTCCGAGAACTCGAGGGGGCATCAGTGCGTGTCGGTATAGCTTTTCTGCCAGCTTTGTGCTATCTTCAATCTCTCTCGTATTAACTTGACCTTCAGCACGGTCTGCTCCACCAGCTCCGGACCAAGTATCTGCCGTTCCTCGACTTCATCCTAGCAAATGGGCGATCTACACTTCCGACGGTACAAAGCTTCATACGGCGCCATTTGGATGCTGGACTGATAGCTGTTGTTGTATGCAATCTCGGCCAGCGGTAGATGGACGTCCCAACTTGACATTAAGTTGATCCCACAGAGTCGCAACATGTCTTCGAGAATTTGGTTCACCCGCTCTGTTTGGCCGTCAGTCTGAGGATGATAAGCTGAACTGAACTTCAACTTGGTCCCCAGTGCTGAATGAAGACTACTCCAGAAGTGCGCTACGAACCATCCATCCCGATCAAAGACGATAGAAACTGGGACCCCGTGCAGTCGAACTATTTCATCAAGGTATATCTGAGCAAGGCGGTCGACACTCCAAGTAACTTTGATGGCGATAAAGTGCGCTGACTTGGTTAGTCGATCGACGATGACCCAGACGGCGTTGTTTCCTCGCGGCGTCCTCGGCAAGCCAACAACGAAGTCCATAGTGATGTGATCCCACTTCCACTCTGGAATGGCGAGGTTCTACATCTCCCCGCCCGGTCGCTGGTGCTCGGCTTTGACTTGCTGACAGGCCATACATTTTGACACAAAGAGCGCTACGTCCCTCTTCATGCCGTGCCACCAAAAGACAACGCGGATGTCCTTATACATCTTGGTCTGCCAGGATGCAAGAAATATTTTGTATAGTGTGCCTCTGTCATTATCTCCTTTCTAAGTTCTATGTCGTCCGGTACGCATAGCCGTCCCTTCACGCGCAACACTCCCGACTCGTCCTCTACAAAGTCGGACGCTTTCCCTGTCGATATCAGCTTTTGCATCTTCTCCAGGTATGGGTCATCCTTCTGTGCAGACTTGATCCTCTCCAGTAGGCTCGGTTCCACCCGTAGTTGCGCTAGTTTCACGTCTCTGAAACGAACTCGGAGTTCGATGCCCATTCCTTCCAAGTCACGCAGCAGTCGATCGTTGATGCATAATGAAGCTAAGTACTTCCGGCTCAGCGCGTCTGCTACCACATTTCCCTTGCCCGACGTGTAGTCGATTGATAAGTCATAGTCTTTGATCAGCTCGAGCCATCGCCTCTGCCGCAAATTCAGTTCTTTCTGGGTGAAGAGATACTTGAGGCTTTTATGGTCCGTATAAATCCTGCACGCCACGCTATAGAGATAGTGACGCCACAGCTTCAATACGAACACAATTGCCGCTAGTTCTAGGTCGTGCGTGGGGTAGTTCTTCTTGTGCGGCTTCAACTGCCGGAAAGCAAAAGATATCACCTTATCCTGCTGTATGAGCACACACCCCAAGCCCTAGCCAGAAGCATCGCTGAAGATTTGAAATCCCTCCGTCCCGTCAGGAAGAGCAAGTATCGGGACCGAAACGAGCTGTTGTTTGAGCTCCTGGAAGGAAGCTTCACAGTCGTCTGACCACTAGAATGCGACTCCTTTCTGGGTGAGACGAGTCAACGGCAATGCGATCTTCGCGAAGTCCTTCACGAAACGTCGGTAGTATCCCGCCAAGCCTAGGAAGCTTCGAATTTCGCTAACTGATGCGGGCCGTTTCCAATCAGCAATTGCCTCGACTTTCTTCGGATCGACTGCGATGCCCGCGGCGGAGATAATGTGCCCAAGGAATGAGACGTTGTTCATCCAGAACTCGCACTTGCTCATCTTCGCGTACAACTGATTCTCTTGAAGGGTTTGGAGTACCATCCGCAGATGCTCTGCATGTTGCGCTCGATCCTTCGAGTAGACGAGGATGTCGTCGATGAAGACTACTACGAACTTGTCAACGAACGGACGGAACACCCGATTCATTAGATCCATGAAGACGACAGGGGCATTTGTCAGACCGAACGACATTACCAAGAACTCGTAGTGGCCGTAGCGAGTACGAAATACAGACTTCGGCACATCATCTGGCTTGACTTTGAGTTGGTGGTAACCCGATCGTAGATCAATCTTCGAAAACACCGTTGCACCTTGGAGCTGGTCGAACAAGTCATCGATACGGGGCAGGGGTATTTGTTTCGGACGGTGGCTTTATTCAATTCTCGATAGTCGATGCAGAGTCGCATCGATCCATCCTTCTTCTTTACGAACAGCACGAGCGCACCCCACGGCGAGACACTTGGATGGATAAACCCTCTGTCGAGCAATTCCTGAAGTTGTGCCTTCAATTCTTTCAATTCTGTAGGGGTCATTCTGTACGGAGCCTTCGAGATCGGCCGGGTGTCGGGGAATGTGTCGATGGTGAACTCTATTTCTCGATCGGACGGCATGCCGGGTAGCTCGTCCGGGAACACGTCTGGGAATTCTGCCACAACGTCGGTCTGACCCGCGTTTGCACCATCCTGTCGCATGTCTCGAACGGAAGCTAGATAGCCTTCGCACCCGGAATACAACATCCGTCGAGCAAATATTGCAAAAATCACCATGCAGGTCGGCGACGCCTCACCACACGAGTAGCAGAATTCAGGCACTCCAGGTATGCGGAATGTGACCTTCTTTTCAGTGCAGTCTATGGTTGTGTTGCACGGCCTGAGCCAATTCATTCCCAGAATGATGTCAAAGTCCTTCATGTCTAGAACTATCACGTCCAGACCAATCTTTTGACCGCCGATACAGATAATCCCGCCGACGCAAGCTAAGTTTGTGAGAATTGGTGTGTCCGAAGGCGTGCTTACGCAAAGGTCGAGATCTAATAATATTACAGGAAATTTGTGCTCGACGGCAAAGTCCACCGATATAAAACTATGTGAAGCACCCGAATCAAATAACACACGAGCAGGCACATTATTGAATTTTAGTATACCTGACACTACTGTATCTGATGCCAGCGCTTCGTCTCGAGTCATGGCGTAGACGCGGCCCTGAGTGTTGGGGCGACGATCTTGGCCATTTTGTGGGGTAGGTTGAGTGGACGGAGGAGGTCGGGACGCCTGCCCTCGATTATCTTGGCGGTATTGTTGTGGTGGTACGTTGGGACGATTTGGTCTTCGGTCCATACAGTCTCGAGCTCGGTGGCCCCTTTCTCCACAAACGAAACATGCTCCCCCGGTGAAGCAGTGGTTGGCATCGTGTCCGAGATTGTTGCACTTGGTGCATCGAGGTCGTGGGTTCTGCCCTCTAAAGCCGCCGTTGTTTGGACGCTTTGACGCATAATTGTTGCCTCCCGTATGGCTAGGACGTTTGTGATTGGAGTGGCGCACAACGTCGTCAGTACCGGAAGGATGCAGGTTCTCAAGGCAGAGCGCGTGATTCAGAGCCTCGCCCACGGTCTTATACTCCGGGACCCCGACATGCGCACCGATAGAGTATCGCAGACCCACTTCGAACCGTCGCACACGGCACTCTTCAGTAGGCAGAAACTGGCCAGCAAACTTAGACAACTTGTTGAATTCTGCGGCGTACTGTTCCACTGTCCTGCTCCCTTGCTTCAACTGCATGAATTCATTTTCCTTCGCTTGAAGAACGGCTGATGGAAGGTACTGGACTTCGAAAGCTTTGCGGAACATGGCCCAAGAGATCGGCACGGTGGTGTTGTCCGGTCGGATCGCTCGCTTGCGTACGGCCCACCAGTCGTGCGCGTTCAACCGTAGTTGAAGTTGTGTGCAGGCGACTTGCTTCGATTCTTCAATGCCAAGAAGCTCGAAGTGATCTTCCAGCTCTTCCAACCAGTCGATCGCCATGGAAGGGCCTTCAGTACCGCTGAAGGAAGTGCGACACGCCTTTTTGAATTCTGACACTTCAAAGTTGTACTTTTTCGGTGCCGCTGGTTGACGCTCGGTCTCCTCCGTATCGACTTCAATGGGTTGGATCGTCGGCACGGTGGCAGCAAGTGCGGTGACGGTAGACACAGTCGCAAAATTTCCGTTGGCCGCCATTGTCTGGACGATCTGCTGCAGGGTATCTAACTGCTTTTGTTGAAGTTTGGCATGTGCGTCAAAGAGAGCTTCGAAGCGAGCTTCGAACTGGACCTGTCGTTCCTCTACTTGTTGATGTCGGTTCTTGGGCTGGTTCCACTGCACCTCCATCATGTGCAGCATCCTTTTGATGGTATCGTTAGAAGGTCCGGCCCGCGGACGATACGAACTACTAGAGCCACTTGAAGCGCTCTGTTCTTGCTCGGCCGTGGGTTCCGTCACTTCTGCGATACGAAGGCAAACGTATCAGTCACAAATTATTATGGACTCATTGTATGAAACAACTTATCTCATCGATGTGAGGTCAAAGGTTTTGGAACTCTAGACGCGAGGCCAAAGGATGTAAAGCCGTGCTTTGATACCATTATGTCACGCCCCGATTCCGTAGAATCGATAGTCGTCCCCCGGGCGTGATGCCGTGCGAACCTAAGTTGCGATCGCACAAGGCATAGTCATAAGGTTATCCAAAACACAACGTCAAGTTAGAGTACGCAGAGAAATTGAATGACACATTTGAAATAGAAGTAGTCTTTTTCATTGATAATAAAGACTTTACATGGACTTCTTTACAATCATTGTCGCGCGGGCTACAACATGACTCTACCTACAAAATGAACGCAGATGAGATAGTCGTTCCATACATTATATCCCCTTTTTACAAGCAAAAACTATTACACATTTCTACCTACTATCATGGAAAGTCGAGTCGCCATCTTTTCTTTTGGACTAAGTGCGGGTCTTCTTCAAAAGGAAATCCAGAAACAAGCCTTCACACGCGGACGAGGCTTTAAAAGGGTTCACTTTGCCTTGAGTTCAAGTGGCACGCCCTTCGTGGTTTGGGGTACCTGCGTGGAGAGCGAGGATCAGTACATTACACTTTGTACTGGTACGTGGTAAATTAAGTTCTAAGCTCTCATTTGGTTGAAGAGTTTATATGACTTAGTTCACGAATGTTTCTAACCATCCTAATAAATTTCAAGCGAGCAATGACAAACATAATGTAAAAATACGTTGAAGCTTACCCCCGGCGGACCGCCCCGTGCCTTATGAAACTTACCATGTTCTTCCCTGTCAATTGTTATCATTTTCATACCAAGTGCAATATTACGTGTGGTTGGTCACTGGCATAACAAGCCATCCTGGACTCTATAGCTTTTGTTAGCCGGGGCCCTTGCAGCGCAAGTAGCGAGCCCCGCTGCAAGTCCCCGCTTAACCCGTGCTATCATCCAGCACAGCTATACACCGTGTTTCCTTTCTTGGCCGAAACGGTCCCTTGGCCTTGGGTTGCCGTTACGGGGAAACTTTACCTTGTCGACAAGTTGTCCAATGACCGAGTTCAGACAATATTTAGTTATTAAGGTCTAGCCTACATTCTCCTTGAAACTTGATCATTTTACCGTGTCCGTGCCCTTGCATTCATTCTCTCATCCGCAACAACACTATTGATTTTGCTTAAGAAGGGGTCGAGAAGAGAAGGGTCAGCCACTCACCTTGAGTTTACTTCGACGAGAGGACTTGTTGGCTGCACTAGACGTCGCCTACGCGATTTCCTGAAATTGCACAAGTAACCGATTAGAACACTGCATTATTCAAGGAGTTCGATAGGAAATGCGAGTTCAAAATGCAAGCCATGAAAACCATCGAAAACATTTACGAAAGCGCATTCAGAAAACAAAGCCAAAACCAACGCAAGCGGCGCGAAAAGCAGAGCAACGGGAGGTCTCTCCGGACTCAGCCGCAGAGTCAATCCTCGCGGTTACGATGCATATACAGTATCATTGGGGGGAGGGGACATCTATTAGAGTAGGGGCTATATTTATTGTAACGCCCCAGTCCCAAAATACTTAGGACTAGGTACGTATCCATGCCAGCTGCATACATACGAAGTATACTCCAATATATGGAAACCTCGTATGAAT
The DNA here is from genome assembly GCA_029216955.1 of Iris pallida. Classification (NCBI taxonomy): domain Eukaryota; kingdom Viridiplantae; phylum Streptophyta; class Magnoliopsida; order Asparagales; family Iridaceae; genus Iris; species Iris pallida. Next base: position 19,878,845 of record JANAVB010031619.1, read on the forward strand.
ACATAAGCTGTAAAATGTAGTAAATCCAGAATAACTAAATCTCATCTACTAGATAAATAAATGATATAAGAGCAACTTTAAATTTGTCATGTATACAATATGTTGGGCGGAGACAAATCTACTACCAACAAGTAAAGGAAAAATACATAAGAAAAGATATAAATTTGGCGAGCGAAGCGAGGACGATCCAAATGCAATCATCCTCGAAGAAATAGCGATGATTACGGCTAGAGCTAGAACACCTGCGAAAGACAATAGCACACACCTGGAGAAATAACCAGGTCCTCAGAGAGACGTAACAAGACACATAATATCATGCCATATAAACTGAATAAATATCGCTCAAATAAATCAGTCAATCAAATTATAACATAGTCCAATACGCACCTACTGAACGAGCGTACCATCCCCCCAACCAAACCAGGACAGGAGATGGTAAACTAATTCACGGTGACGTATCTTTCCATGCTAAGAATCCAATATGGTATCCGGACCCCAACAAGGTTCAATACCTTCTCATCGAAGTAGTAAGTCACACCTACAACCAAACAAGGACAAGATGTGACAAACTAATCCATAACAAGTTATTGTTCCAAGCTACGGTCAGATACAAGTACCCAAACCAAAAGTACTCATACCTAACGGATAAAGGTACCTAACCGTTCTAAGTAAAATGTAGTTAAGAACAATCCTTCCTACGCATGGGCCCTGGCTGAATAGGATCGGCATAGTCCTCCTTGGGCACCAGAGGCCCCATCAGTAAGAGCATGACGTTCCGCAGAATCGTCAGTGGTCGTCAGTAATCATGGGTCATCAACCCCGTATCTCCAGCGGAGAGTCCGGGTCACAAGGGAAGTGCATCGAAGCCCATAGCTAAAGAATTGTCCTCCCCGTCCAATGCCTACTGTGTTGTATCCACAACACAAACCACTATAACCGCTAAGTCAAACTAGCATGCAATCTCTATTAGCGGTTATTCCTATCGCACGGCTTGTACGTACTGGTGGCCAGCCAATCACGCACTTCCGTGTTCTACATGCGACACACAACTTCGTGGTACAATATGTCAAGGCCAATGAATGCAACACACAAGGTGGTCCCTTAAATCTAGGTTTAATGTGAGAAAAATAATACATAGCAGGAAATATAAATGAACAGTAAGTTCTAATAGGTTATGCCATGTATCACAGTTTATTTTGCATAAAGAAAATAAATAATGCATGAAATATGAGCTAAAATAATTAAACAGCAAATGGCAAGGTGTCTTGCCTGAGGTCCTTGCTGGTGAAATCGACAATCCCGTTGGGTACAGAATAGTCACAGGGCTACACAAGATAACTCAGACGATGTAACAAACTTCTAAAATAAAAACCAAAAATAAAATATTCTGAAATTTTTTTGGGAAAAATATATGATATGTATTTTTCTGTCAGTATTCCGAAACTTCAAACGGATCGTGATTCTGATTCCTGGTTCTCCCAGAATCTCAAAAACACTAAAACGTATCAGATTTCAGACCACTGACACTCCACAAATTTTCTAGAAAATTAAGTTCCGAATTTATGAAAATAAAATTTACATTCAGAAAATATACCTCAATACGATTCCAACAAAAAAAACTTGAGGTCAAAAGGAGTCCGGAGTTGGGAGTTATGGTCATTCGAAGTTGCTACAACCTTTGAAAATTGAGGCTGAATTTATGACGAAAAAAGAGAGAAATTTTGACAAGGATGGTTTGAAAGATGATTTATGGTGAAAATAATATAGAGGAGTACCTGCCTATTTATAGGATGTGGGAATTTCCAATTAGATAAGAATTAGGATTCCTTTAAACCCAATTTAGATATTTTTTAATTTAATTTAAAAGCAATCAAATCCAAATCCAAATCCAAATCCAAATCCAAATCTAATTTAAATCAAATCAAATCAAATTCTCTTAGTTTAAAATCAAATCAATTAAATCCAATTTAAATCTATTTAAATTTTTAGCTCAAAATCAAATGGGATAAATAAATTTCGAATATTTAACTATTTAAATAAATCCAAAAATCAAATCAAGATTTAAATGGCCACCATAACTTCCAAATATATTTTTCAAAATACCAATAATAATAATTTCAAAAATAATAAATATTTTTAAATTTCTTTTTGAATAATAAATCTCGAAAATTATATTTTTATTTAAATTAAACTAGCAAATATTTATGAAATATATGTATGCATGAATAATATTATTTATTCCATATAAAAGGCCTTTCATAAATAAAATCATAAATTTAGGAAATTTTGATAGCTAAATTAAATATTATATATATTATTTTGAAAATATAAAAATAAAAAAATGTTTTTCTCAAAATATGCACGCTCGAACATATTCGCACTCGTCGAGCAACTACGAAAAATAAAATTTTGTGCGCGACGTACAATACGACTATGCGACGTACAATACAAAAATTTTAAATCAGTACCAAATTTAATATATATAAAAAATATAGTAGAAATTTAGTGGTTTTACATTTATTTTTACACATATTTTGGACCGATGGTGACTCTTATGAGCGCTACCTTCTATCCAGGGCCGATAGTGTCTCGGATGAGCGCTACTTACTGCCACTCTTATTACTCTGCTGATCCTACAGTCCCTGCGTCGAACGTTGTCCTCAAAGTGTATATCACATAGATGGTTAAGGACCCAGTCGTGTCGTAGTTTTATAGTAATTTTTCTTATGCAGTTATATTGGCATGTTCTTCTTGTGTCTTGCTGACCTGGTTATCTCTCCAGGTGTGTGTTTTCATGGTTTACTGCAGGTGTTCTAGCCAAGATGGTGGGCGTATCCATTTCTTCGAAGATGATCGCTCTTGGTTCGTCTTGATACTTTTATGGATCATTTTCTTGTATACTTTATCTCCTTTTGATAGTTGGTAGTGGACTTTGTCTCCGCCCAACGATTGTACCATAAATATTCAACTTGAATTTATACTATTATTTTTTTATTATGGATGAGATTTAGTTTGTCTTGGATTACTACATTTTATAGCTTATGTATACATACAAGGTTTTCGTATATTTGAGTGTGCTTCGTATGTATGCATCTGGCATGATACGTATCTGGTCCCAAGTATTTTGGGACTGGAGCGTTACATATTTTTGTGGTGGCCCATGTAGGTCTAGTTTGCCATTTCAGTTACATGACTGTACCGAACGGGCCTGCAATATAGGATTAGAGTCTAGAATCTCATCCACCTACTTGACACCCTTTTTTGACTTCAAATTCCGAACTCCCGTTCGACCTCCTTGATTTGCATCTTGCATGAGCTCTTCCTACCGTAATCCTTATTTCCATACTTGATAGGAAGATGACTACACTAATATATGCTCCTTGGTCAACCACATGGCTAGAATGATTACATTGACAACTAGTATGTCTTGAGATCCTAATTGAGTTATAAAGGTATGAGGACAGAGAGACCATATTTTCAAGAAGTATGAACTTAGTTAATTCCAAGTTGGGTAGTAGCAACATTAATAACTTTGAAGGATTTTAGAACTTTATTTTTATCTACAAAATGATAGAGGAATCTATATACAATTGAGAAAGGAAATTGAATTGATTTGAGTTTTGATTTTTGAAGGTCTTTGAAAAATACTTATGATTCAGTGAATTATAGCTATACGTCCTTGAATAGATATAAAGTTAGTTGAAAAGAATTTTTGAAATTTAATTGCTACTGTAAGATTATGAGGGCGGTTGATAAAGCTTGGTTTTAAATTGGGTTGTATGGTTCCCAATTAATAAGTTCGTAAAATTTTGAATTTTAAGTTTGGAGTAAGGTTATTAAGAATTTTGGTTAAAAATATTTTGAAGGATATATAATCAAATTGAGGATCTACTTTAAACTCTTGTATGAATTACGATTGATAATTCCTATTTAAATTTTGAGTTTAAGATTTGGATTAATGATAGAAGAAGAAAAATATATAGATTTGATTTGTGACACAATAAAGGTTATTCGAGATTGATTAGAAATTTTGGATTTTTTTTGATTGGATGACTGATAAGATCATTTGAATATTGAGTTTACAGTTAGATTGCTAATATTACAATCTTTGGAAAAAGTTACTAAAGATGTGGTGAAAAGTTATTTTGATTGATTAAAGAAATTTACCATTTAAAAAGTTCGTTTGAATGACTTAAAAATAGAAGTTATGTGATGAGTGCGTTAAAATATTGAGCTGTAAATTTTAGATTATTCGTGATATGTTAAAAGTTTATCTTGAGGGTTATTGGAGAAATTTTTGGAGTTTTAAAGTGATATAAAATTTTTTTTTGATTCATGAGTTTCTTGAGTTTAAAAGTTGGAGTGGAAATGTTAAATTTTGGAAAGGTTAGTAGTAACGTGATAGAAGTTTACTTGGAAAGGGATTTGATTTGGTCATGATTAAATTTGACGGCTTGGAGTGAATACGAAATTTGGATAGTTCATTTTAGAGAAATTTATTAAGGAACCTTTGGAGGAAACTTGAATTTTTAATTTTAATATTAGGACACCAAGATAGTCCTAATAAATTGGAAGTATTTCATACTAAATGCCATGTCACTCATGACCATGATAGTAGTATATACACAAGCGTTGCCAGTCATCTACCAAACTATATTGTATCTCAATCTTTACTTACTCGATTTTCCCTCGAATCTCGATCTTTTATGGTAACCTTCTAACCCAGTTGCAATTTGAATAATGATTTAATTGTACATTGACTGTATTCATTTAAGAGGCTATCTTCTCTCTAGAACTGTGATCCTAAATTATTTTTTAGATTTTTAATTAATTTTATTGCATGCTTTAACTTGATCTCCTTTATTTTTGGAGCATTACTATTCACCTCATGAACTCCCACTTTCTATTTTGGATATTTTGGCATCCCTTACCATGACTTGAATATTTGGAGTACAACACTAGATTTTTCCTTCTAACAAATTTCATATATAAGACCTAGACGAGCCCACCTACCTGTAGACATATCATGTTCCACCAAAACCCATCTCCTTGTACTCTATTTCTTGATATGACCTTATGGTCAAAATGGCCAAACTATAATCTTTACCATGATATCGATATATTTTTCGACCACGGATAGGGATTCAACCTCGACTCAATTCTTTCGACCCGATATGTGATTTTGTTCTACTTAATTCCTTAAATGCTTAAAATTGTGCTTTATCTTGATTGCTTGACCTATTGTCCCATCACACTACTAGTTTAACTTTTGTAAGTTGGGTAGAATACCTCACGGCCCAACAAAGCCTTTGTCCTTGTGACCCATGTTGATAAGTTTGCTCAGACTATAATTTCAGAGGACCCTAACTTAGCTAGTCAACCAAGCCAACTGCGCAGGCCCAAACTTCTGACAGAAATTAGATTTTAAAAGATCCTGGACTATTTAATTTCCTTCAGCAGTACCTCCCTTGCTCATATTTTGACTATCTCATGCTGTTAATGTAGCTTCAGTTTTGCAAGCTTATCAAGCTTGATCATGACATATTTTATTGGGTGCACCCATTAACATATTGTCTAATCAGGACCGGTGCATGATGGTCTGATCAACCTATTGCACTTTGGTTCGCTTTCCAAATATTATTCTACGTGGATGGAGACATAGTGAAACTTGCCATGGAGTCTCATCCGCGACAACATTGACAACTCTCATTTGAATTATTTCCGTCGCCTATGAACCACGTATTCGTACTCGATAGCATCGTCCTTGAACTCCTTATTGTTTTTTACTTTACTTATATTAGAAAGATCAGGCACTGCACTTGCTAGATAGACTCAAGGTATCATCTTTGGTTGCCCTATCAGCTATTTATACACAAATGTAGATAGCCACCGACCGACTCATGTGGCTGTATCCTCGCCTTTAACTACACCTCATTCCTCAACCCTAGAATTGTTATCGTGCCCTCCAAGTTATTCTTGAGCACTCGAGAATGATTCTAATCGTTCACTTAAATCCAACTCTCAACCAAGACGATTAGTATCCAGTTTTCTCTCAGGGAACCACATCTCCCAATTGTCAAATTATTTTCTTTGAACGACCAAATTCTTTGCTACTCTTTAATTCGTGTTATCCATGTTTGTTATCTTCACCAGCGACCCTCAATAAATCCCATAACCCTGATGAATTTGGTGTGTGTCGAATTAACAAGTCCCTAAATGCATAGTTGTGTTGAATGTCGTTTTATCGCCTCCACCAAAATTTAATTGTATGTTGGTAATGATAAACTCTTCCTATCCCTCAACCCTATCTACCCTATTAATCCTAAATTTCGAGGACGAAATTCTTGTAAGTTAGGTAAGATGTAAAACCCCTAAATTTTTGGGAGTATTTTTTTTTGTTATTTAAAAAGACTTAAAAATTAATTTATGCAATTTATGATTTTTTTTATTAGAAATGACCTTAGCCATTGTTGAATTTTGAACACAAGACTACCATGAATTTTGGCACGGAAGATGTAGCAGTGTGTCTTGACTAGTGTACTAGCCATGCAGGGGAAAGCCTAGCCATGGTGATGTCCAAACTAGAAAAACCAGACCAAATTATGAATTGACTTATTTAAAGTATTGTAATTAAATATTATTTTATATATTGATTTTTAGATGACCCGGTTGGACCAAACCAGCCCGAACTGGGCCTGGACCAAACCCAAGTCCATGTAGACATGTGGGGTGACCAAATGTGGCCATATAGGCATATTTTATGTATGTGAAAAATATTTCCTAAATTTTTCCTGAATTTTATGTACAAATTCTAATTATTTGATTATTGGTACAAAAATTGGTATTTTATTATTTAAATAATGTTCCCAACATTTGTAAAATTTTTAGACCCGGATAAGAGGTATAATATATGTCGACCCAAAAATTATTATTAGATTATTTTATTACTTTAATTTGTTATTAATGTATTTTGAGAATTAATTCTTTATTTAGTTAATGGTGATCTTCTTGCCATTAAAAATATATAGATACGTAAATATTTTTTTTTTTACGTAAATATATTTATATTATATTTATATATATATATATATATATATATATTTTAATATATATATATATATATATATATATATATATATATATATATATATATATATATTATATATATATATATATATATATTATATATATATATATATATATATTTATATATTTATATATATGCTCAAATATATTAAATAATTGGATAGTTGACTTTTAAATGGTATTTGGATTTATATATATATATATATATATATATATATATATATATATATATATATATTAAAGTTTTAGATAAGAAAAGAAAAGATTTGGAAAAAAAAAGCTAATGTGGTCGGCCCCACCAAAGTGGGAACCGACCACATGCATGCAAAGTATAGCAGCAGCAGCTGCAACTAAAGGGGCGACCCCCCTTACAAGCAATTAGCTTGTTGGCCGAACCCCCCTCCCTCCACACATATATATAGTTATATATATATATTTAAAACCTAATCTCCTCTTCATTCTTCCTCTCTCCTTCCTTCCTCCTCCTCTCTCCTTCGCTCACTCCGTACCTCCCTCGGCGAGCCCTCGGCCAACGGCAGCCCTGCCTCACGGTCGCCACGACAACATCACCGCCTCACGGTCGCCACGGCAACATCACCACGACCACCAATATCCTCCAGTGATAAGGTAAGGCCTGGCCCTGGCCTTGCTGAGCTCCCTCCTGCTGCCTTCCTCGACCATGCTGTCGCTGTCACGACCCGCACCCTAGAGTTAGGGTACGAGAACGTAACAACGCCCAGCCTACGCCGCAGTGTCGGCGGTAGAACGCTGTCCTAGGTCTCAATGCATCTAACAGTATAAGACTAAACAGTTTATACTTCCCGAATGGGGGTGACATAGCAGAATGTAAACTCAATCACATCTAAGGTAGAGCATAAAGGAAGATAGATAAAACATGAAATCGAAAAGAGATACAACAGATATAGGTCTAAGTGTCTAAGATACAAACTCATAATACATCTCAAAACCTAAATACAGTAATCCATAAATACAACTAAAGATGACTGAAAATAAACTATAAGCAAAAACCCTAGCTATCTATGCAACATCTACTGTCTCCTCTAGGCTAGCAGGCAACCTCCAGACTATCTGTAAAATTTATCAACAGGTCCAGTCAGGACAGGAGCGAGCACAATACATCTCATGCAGTTCATATCATGTCAGGAAATATAAAGCAGGCAATAGAATAAGATACATGAAATGCTGTAAGAAGATGTACATGAAAACATGAGAGATATTTGATAACTGGAAATATATATACATGATAAGTAAGAACTGTAAGTGACTAGTGATTTAGAGTACGAGATGGCATGTAATTGGCTTAGGTTGTACATGATGAACATGAAAAGTAACAGAGTGTACATGATGGGTAAATCACGTGACCATTTATACTCACCCTTATCCACAATCAATACACAAGGATCTATTCAAGTTACGTTACGGACATGATGTTTTGGTTATACAAGAAACATATAAGGAAACATGAGCGTACATGAAAGAACATGAGAGTACATGAACGTACATGTAAGAACATGAGTGTACATGAATAACGCAGAAGCAAGGAATACATGATGTACATGAAACACATGTCATAAAGTATCCGATGCGCCCGCTAAGGGGGTAACATCCCAAGAAGAGATCCGTATAGTACCAATCCGTGATGATAACGTGACAGCATCAAGTAAAAGTAATATAGAGCGAGAATATAATTCGTGACAAGTATGAAACGATCAGAGAATGTACTCGCCTGATATCTGAATATCCAAGGTAAAGATACTGTCCGAGGAGAGGTGTATGGCTCCTAATTAGAACAGCACAAGTCACAACATGTCCAGAAGGGTAATATAAAGCACTACAATGCATTCTACATGAATCTAGGTCAAACTAGGCCAAAGTCAACCCTTGGTCAACTCTGGTCAACTGCACTAGTCAAACTAGGTCAAACTAGGTCATGTCCTAACCCAATAAGTCTTACTAGGCCTAACCAAGACTATCCTAGCAAGCACACATCAATACAAGGCTATACAAGCCAACATACACCCAACTCTATATAGCATGCAATTATTCAATACTCAAATAGGCAAGAATTCACATTGGATATACACTAGGTAATCTATTACTTTAAGCTATATATGTCTACACATATATACACATGCATATATTGGTATTCAACATTAGGTCTATAATCATGGCATTTCAAATGGTTATATAAACTTATATATTACAACATAATATGCTAACATATATATAATATACATACATAGCTAAGTTAACTATATTCATAAATACTTATTTAAGAGGCTATATGTGTGAATGTGAACATGGCAAAGGGGCAAGTGAGGGTTAAATGGGCATATATAGTGTATACATATCAAAGAGTGTCAAAGTGTAAGTGAACAATGTGTCAAGTGTGATAGTGTCAACATAGTGTAAGGGGGTACATGAGGTAATATAGGATTTGTGTTAACATAGAACATTACATCTCATTAACTTGTATATTGCATACATTACATCCATTATTACATTACATTCATGCTTGCATTCATTCATCATTCATTATTCTCTTGTACCACTATATACACCATACATTACATACTATGGAACCTACATATTCATTACAAGCCATACTTATACATGCTTACATTAGATAGGATACTTACACCTCATACATCATTTATTTAACCATTTACTCATGCTTGTATTCTCTATTTAATTACATAATGTATATACATTAACATGGGTTAAAATCAAATAGAACATTATATTACACACAAGGGTGCACAAAATGCATATGCCGAATAGTAACTCCTACTAATAATCAATACTGTACCATCTCAGCATGAATTAAAATTTAGGATTAAAGTATGTTATAGATCTATGTGTTAGCTTTCCGAAACTTTAAACGGATCGCGTTTTCATTTCCGAAAACTCCCGGAATCGCGAAAACACCGAGAACGCATTTGTCTTTCGTACAGCTGACACTCAAATAATTTTTCAGAAAGTTACAGAAAGAATTAGGCCTATTAATACATGTTTTTAGAAAGCTAACTTCAATATACTTCTTTTAAAAAAAACGGAAGATTAGACCGAGTTTTGAGCTAGAAGTTATGACATTTCTAAGTTAGGGCTGAAATTAAAAACGTGGATAAAAATCATAACGGATTTAGGTAGTTTGAGACAAAAGAACACAAGTATATAACATAATATATCAAGAACTCACTCTCTACACTAATATATATATATGAGACACTATAGAACACATCTCCAATACAAAAATATGAGATTAAACATGTAATAATTCATTCATACATAACAACAACACATAGTGTGTCCAAATTTGGGATTTTCCCACATGGACACAACCACAACACAAAGGACACTCCTATGACCTCCAAATGGACACGAAATGGACACAAATGGAGATACAACTATGGGGTCATTCCTATGGGTTCAAAATAGACCTATATGCATGAGGAAATAAAAAGGAGAAGGGATTTATACCTCCCGGTAGATCGAATCGAAGAAAAGCCTTCCCGGAGCGACACCGACACGTAGAGATTCCAAAAGGACACGAACGAGCTCCGAATCCTCCCAAACTTGGGTAGCTTCCTCCTTGGCTAGAATGGAGAAGGAAAGAAGAAGATTTGGTGGTGAAATGGAATGATTTGGTGGAGAAATTGCTAGGGATTGCTCTCTAGGAATTTGGGGAAGAACAAGAGAGAGAGTGTGGATGAGAATAATGAAATAAACTTGAGCCTATCCTCTCCCAAAGTGGCTGGCCATATGGAGCTATTTGTCCTATTATGGTAAGGTCCAAAATGCCCCCACTAACCTATTCTATGAGTATTTGAAAAGGGCTAATTGGTTGGGGCTAAATTAGTCATTCTAAAGTCTCTAATCACACTAACCTTATCCATAATAATTAGTCTAACCTCTAACTAAAATATTTCTATCATGTGGACTAAAATTAATATTATGTGGGCCATGCCTAACTAGTGTGTGGGTCCCACTAGAGTCAAACTACCCCCGGGTCCCCGTTTCAAGTCGGATTGAGTTGAAATTCGAACCCGACTCAAATAACCCCAAAACAATATCATAAATAATAAAATAATATCAAAATAATTTAAAGAGATCAAATACAAAAATATCCTTAGGTCAAAAATGATATTAAAATATCATAATCACATGGTTAGGTTCTAGGTCAAACAGTCTCTAGGGTTTCACTAGCAAAACGTCAAAACCACAAGTCATTGATTTAAATAATTTTAAAATGATTTAAAATCACCAAAAATCATATCATGAATTAAATATCATTATTAAAATAATTACAAACATGATATTTCAAAATTACCCTCATTTGGGAAACTGGGTGCTACAACTCTACCCACCTTAGAAAAATTTCGTCCTCGAAATTAAAATGTCCATACTCCCTCTAGGTCAAACCCCCACAATCAAAGTCCCAGATTAAAACAAATCATGTGATCAAAAGGACGACATACATGGTCATGGCATACGGTGGTAGTGAAAGTCTCATCTAGGTATACTAGTCATGCTAACCGAAACGGTCATAAGGTATCAAAATATACAAGCAATCTAGGGTGCTAAACTAGAGAAGTTACAGAAACAACAAACCATCAAAACTGTAAGGCGGTCTACCATCCTATATGAAACTGGTACTTATCAAAACAAAATAAAGGCAACTACCAATTATCTGAAAAAGGGTATAGAAAATCAAATTTAAAAATTAAGGAATTGAAAATCACTTGCATTGAAATCCAAATCACAATATATATATACAGAGAGAGCGTTAGAGAGGAAAAACTAGCATTATGTAATGTTATGTGGTTTGTGTGTGTATGGGTGTATGTGAAATATACATGAAATTGTATATGAGCTATCCTGTTACACTACTCATGGCATATGGGTTAACAACCTACAATACACAACCTATTTAATCATAACATGCATGGCTAACCATAAACATCTATAAGAGGTAGAGATTTAGTTATGTATATACATATATTATAACATGTATGCCTAAGCTCTATATATATCTATACAAGTATGTGATCATAACATAGAGAGGAAAGGTTAGGTTACATGAAGCGTATACTAAGTTAGGGTGTGTGTGTGTCCTTGTACAGGGTTATAGCTTAGTATTGAAAGGTTAAACCCAGTTTTAGTTCAGCATTTACATACAAAATCTGAAAATAAGCTAACATTTAAACCAGTGTAATATTAACATAATACAGTCTTAGATTTTACAAATTTAACATAACTTAACCAATTTCTCTAAAAATTGAAACTCTGCAGATATCATACATGTGCAGTTATGTAGACAAAACTAATAACATGAAATTTATATTTAAATTACGAATTTAAACTGGAAAAGCAGAAAACCAGAAATATTGGGGTTTTAAAAATTTTAACATTAACAACATATTAATATGTAACAACATATTAATATGTATTTAGATAGGTAGAAAATCAAGTGTAGCATGCATACGTATCAGGCAAGTGTCCACTATGTAAATATACTCATATATTCTCATGTCCCAAAAAAAAATTAATTCTACGTTAAGACCAACATTTAGATTCCTACCAAGATCGGGTGATTGACGAAATCAAGGCAGTTTTATTATTATTATTCAATACTAGAATAATAGCAAGAAGAAAATAACGATAAAAGCTGTTTGCTTATTTGCCTAAAAGAAGGAACCATTTTGAAACCAGAGCTAAATATTAAATCCAAGATAAAGTCTAGCAAAATTATCGATTCATTGTATTAAGAAGAAACTCATAGCAAGAAGTTACACAAGCTACTCCTAAGTTAAATAATTAGAAGCAAAACAAAGCAAAACAAATAATAATTCTTTTGAAGGACTGCATCAAAGTAGAGAAAACATGCTTGAAAATATTTAAGATACAATCTGATAATCATATGCGTCTATCCAAAATCATGGTACTCTAAATCCCCGTCATACTAGTAAGCAAGGCTACGATAATCACAGAGTCCTTGACTTATGCACATACCTCTAGAATCATGGTATTTAACATTTTTGCGGTGCCGCTAGCTTGGCTGCGAAAACCTTAAATTCCTACACCCGAGAAATATATCCAGAGTCAGACTATATGTCCTCACCATGCTGGCTAATGTGACTATAGAAGACTAGATTCCATAACATAGATGACCTAGCCCATATAATTTCATCTTGTCAAAAAAAAATTAAATTAAATCAACAACGAATACCCATAAATCAAATCAAATTTATCAACGAACTTCAAAATTCAAAATGAACAAAAATCTATCAAAATACAACTCGGATGCAACAGCTATCATCAAGATTCAAAATTCGACAATCATTCATCAAAATCAATGAATACAACTCAAATTCAACCATAATCCATCAAAATCAAATTTAACAACAGTAAGTAAAAATAAATCAAATCAAGGGAAAAAGAGTTCTCAAATCGAAGTTAAAATAAGATTCTCAAGGGTCGTTCCGGGAATCTCTCAAGGGTTCCTAACTGTGATTGAGTACCTTCAAGATATATCCTATTCCTACTGCAGGCTGTAGTGGTACTCAAGTTTGAATACCACTACATAAACTCGACCTGCATGGGCCACCACTAAAAACGTGTCACGACCCGCACCCTAGAGTTAGGACACGAGAACGTAACAACGTCCAGCCTACGCCGCAGTGTCGGCGGTAGAACGTTGTCTTAGGTCTCAATGCATCTAACAGTATAAGACAAAACAGTTTATACTCCCCGAATGGGGGTGACATAGCAGAATGTAAACTCAATTACATCCAAGGTAGAGCATAAAGGAAGATAGATAAAACATGAAATCGAAAAGAGATACAACAGATAGAGGTCTAAGTGTCTAAGATACAAACTCAGAATACATCTCAAAACCTAAATACAGTAATCCATAAATACAACTAAAGATGACTGAAAATAAACTATAAGCAAAAACCCTAGCTATCTATGCAACCTCTACTGTCTCCTCTAGGCTAGCAGGCAACCTCCAGACTATCTGTAAAATTTATCAACAGGTCCAGTCAGGACAGGAGCGAGCACAATACATCTCATGCAGTTCATATCATGTCAGGAAATATAAAGCAGGCAATAGAATAAGATACATGAAATACTGTAAGAAGATGTACATAAAAACATGAGAGATATTTGATAACTGGAAATATATATACATGATAAGTAAGAACTGTAAGTGACTAGTGATTTAGAGTACGAGATGGCATGTAACTGGCTTAGGTTGTACACGATAAACATAAAAAGTAACAGAGTGTACATGATGGGTAAATCACATGACCATTTATACTCACCCCTATCCACAATCAATACACAAGGATCTATTCAAGTTACGTTACGGATATGATGTTTTGGTTATACAAGAAACACATAAGGAAACATGAGCGTACATGAAAGAACATGAGAGTACATGAACGTACATGTAAGAACATGAGAGAACATGAGTGTACATGAATAACGCAGAAGCAAGGAATACATGATGTACATGAAACACATGTCATAAAGTATCCGATGCGCACGCTAAGGGGGTAACATCCCAAGAAGAGATCCGTATAGTACCAATCCGTGATGATAACGTGACAGCATCAAGTAAAAGTAATCTAGAGCGAGAATATAATTCGTGACAAGTATGAAACGATCAGAGAATGTACTCGCCTGATATCTGAATATCCAAGGTAAAGATACTGTCCGAGGAGAGGTGTCTGGCTCCTAATTAGAACAGCACAAGTCACAACATGTCCAGAAGGATAATATAAAGCACTACAATGCATTCTACATGAATCTAGGTCAAACTAGGCCAAAGTCAACCCTTGGTCAACTCTGGTCAACTGCACTAGTCAAACTAGGTCAAACTAGGTCATGTCCTAACCCAGTAAGTCTTACTAGGCCTAACCAAGACTATCCTAGCAAGCACACATCAATACAAGGCTATACAAGCCAACATACACCCAACTCTATATAGCATGCAATTATTCAATACTCAAATAGGCAAGAATTCACATTGGATATACACTAGGTAATCTATTACTTTAAGCTATATATGTCTACACATATATACACATGCATATATTGGTATTCAACATTAGGTCTATAATCATGGCATTTCAAATGGTTATATAAACTTATATATTACAACACAATATGCTAACATATATATAATATACATACATAGCTAAGTTAACTATATTTATAAATACTTATTTAAAAGGCTATATGTGTGTATGTGAACATGGTAAAGGGGCAAGTGAGGGTTAAATGGGCATACATAGTGTATACATATCAAAGATTGTCAAAGTGTAAGTGAACAATGTGTCAAGTGTGATAGTGTCTACATAGTGTAAGGGGGTACATGAGGTAATATAGAATTTGTGTTAACATAGAACATTACATCTCATTAACTTGTATATTGCATACATTACATCTATTATTACATTACATTTATGCTTGCATTCATTCATCATTCATTATTCTCTTGCACCACTATATACACCATACATTACATACTATGGAACCTACATATTCATTACAAGCCATACTTATACATGCTTATATTAGATAGGATACTTACACCTCATACATCATTTATTTAACCATTTACTCATGCTTGTATTCTCTATTTAATTACATAATGTATATACATTAACATGGGTTAAAATCAAATAGAACATTATATTACACACAAGGGTGCACAAAATGCATATGCCGAATAGTAACTCCTACTAATAATCAATACTGTACCATCTCAGCATGAATTAAAATTTAGGATTAAAGTATGTTATAGATCTATGTGTTAGCTTTCCGAAACTTTAAACGGATCGCATTTTCATTTCCGAAAACTCCCGAAATCGCGAAAACACCGAGAACTCATTTGTCTTTCGTACAGCTGACACTCAAATAATTCTTCAGAAAGTTACAGAAAGAATTAGGCCTATTAATACATGTTTTTAGAAAGCTAACTTCAATATGCTTCTTTTAAAAAAAACGGAAGATTAAACCGAGTTTTGAGCTAGAAGTTATGACATTTCTAAGTTAGGGCTGAAATTAAAAACGTGGATAAAAATCATGACAGATTTAGGTAGTTTGAGACAAAAGAACACAAGTATATAACATAATATATCAAGAACTCACTCTCTACACTAATATATATATATGAGACACTATAGAACACATCTCCAATACAAAAATATGAGATTAAACATGTAATAATTCATTCATACATAACAACAACATATAGTGTGTCCAAATTTGGGATTTTCCCACATGGACACAACCACAACACAAAGGACACTCCTATGACCTCCAAATGGACACGAAATGGACACAAATGGAGATACAACTATGGGGTCATTCCTATGGGTTCAAAATAGATCTATATGCATAAGGAAATAAAAAGGAGAAGGGATTTATACCTCCCGGTAGATCGAATCGAAGAAAAGCCTTCCCGGAGCGACACCGACACGTAGAGATTCCAAAAGGACACGAACGAGCTCCGAATCCTCCCAAACTTGGGTAGCTTCCTCCTTGGCTAGAATGGAGAAGGAAAGAAGAAGATTTGGTGGTGAAATGGAATGATTTGGTGGAGAAATTGCTAGGGATTGCTCTCTAGGAATTTGGGGAAGAACAAGAGAGAGAGTGTGGATGAGAATAATGAAATGAACTTGAGCCTATCCTCTCCCAAAGTGGCTGGCCATATGGGGCTATTTGTCCTATTATGGTAAGGTCCAAAATGCCCCCACTAACCTATTCTATGAGTATTAGGAAAGGGCTAATTGGTTGGGGCTAAATTAGTCATTCTAAAGTCTCTAATCACACTAACCTTATCCATAATAATTAGTCTAATCTCTAACTAAAATATTTCTATCATGTGGACTAAAATTAATATTATGTGGGCCATGCCTAACTAGTGTGTGGGTCCCACTAGAGTCAAACTATCCCCGGGTCCCCGTTTCAAGTCGGATTGAGTTAAAATTCGAACCCGACTCAAATAACCCCAAAACAATATCATAAATAATAAAATAATATCAAAATAATTCAAAAAGGTCAAATGCAAAAATATCCTTAGGCCAAAAATGATATTAAAATATTATAATCACATGGTTAGGCTTTAGGTCAAACAGTCTCTAGGGTTTCACTAGCAAAACGTCAAAACCACAAGTCATTGATTTAAATAATTTTAAAATGATTTAAAATCACCAAAAATTATATCATAAATTAAATATCATTATTAAAATAATTATAAACACGATATTTCAAAATTACCCTCATTTGGAAAACTGGGTGCTACAGTCGCTGCGGCCTCTGTGGGCCTTCCTGGTTCTGTTCCTGGCGATACATCTGAGCCTGCGTAGGTAGACGCTGGGCTAGCGGCCTTACGGCCAATGCTGGTCCACTATTCGGTGCTGCCCCTGGAGCTGGCAATATCGGAAACTGCTGAACTGGCCCTCCTGGCCTCTGCATCAAAGGACAATTGACAATCCTGTGATCCGGACTGCCACACCTCATGCATAACCCATTAGCTGAATGACACACATCCTTAGTGTGCCCTCCCTTACCACAGTAAGTACATCCAATGGACGCCCCCTGGCGCTGCTGTTGGTTCCTCTGCTGCTGATGCCGAACTGATGATGTTATCTCTGATACCGCCGTCCTCCGTGGCACTCCTGACTCATGAATACGGATGCCGGACGCTGGCACCGATGTTCGCTGCACTGCTCCTCCGCCCCTACTATAGGAATGAGTCCTCTTCTGGCCCTCATGTCTTGTCACCCTCCTCTGTTGGGTGAGATCATGCCTCCGAGCAGCCGTCAAAACAGCATCAAAAGTCTGATAGTCGTGCCCTTCTACTAGCTGTAGAATCTCCAAATGAAGTCCCTGCTGGAACCTCATAGCCTTCTCTAGCTCTGTAGCTACCATCGTCGTTGCAAACCGACTCAGTCTGCAGAACCTCGCTGCATATCCATCCACCGTCTTTCCAGCCTGCGTGAGACTGATAAACCTCTGCTGTAGCTCATACCTTGCTACCACGCCAAAGTACTTGGCCGTGAATCTGGTATGAAAGCTATCCCAGGGAACGTGACGCCTCAGTCCAACCTCTTCTGATGCCCACCAATCGTGGGCGAGATCCTGAAGTATCAGTCTGACCTGGTCAACATTTTCTTCTGCGGGAACCTCTGCTGCAGTCAATACGGCCTCAGTATCCTAAAGCCAAGCATCCGCCTTGATGATGTCCTCTGTGCCGTCAAAATATCTCGGGTTGAGTCGACAAAACCTCCCCGATGCTCCCGAATCATTCCTGACACTTCTCTCAAGGGCCAATTGCAACCCCTGATTCAGTAGCACATTCTGTTCCTGCTGTCGAGTCTGCTGTTGCTGATGGGCTGCCACCTGACGCTGCTGAGTGGCCAGAAATCCTCGGATGACCTCCAGAAGTGCTGCAGCATCAGGTACTGGCGCCGCTGCCGGCACAGCTGGGGTGCAGGAGTTTCTAGAACCTGCGGTTCCACTGGCTCTGATATCACTTCCACTCGGATCGGGTCAGGAGAATGTATTCCTTCCGGTTGCTGCCCCGTTGAGCCATGCTCTACTGGATGCCCCTCCATATTGGTCTTGCCAGCTACCGAGAAAGAAGCACCTCTATAGGGAAAGGTACATGATATTAATTAACAGGACAAGGAAGATTTGAGGATGCAATTTAGGTTAGCAATCAAGGTGAGGAAAGAGAAATCGAGGTGAGATATTCAAAGGGAACAAGTTTTGATTGAGACTCCTATAATAGTTACACCCCACAAGTCTGAAAATCAGACCTGCATAGGCCACCAATAAAACCTTATCACGCCCCAGTACTGAAATACGGAGACGGACTAGGCCAGCTACTCCATATGAGGTATACAAACGTCATACGGCGATCGTGGCTACCAAGAGACAAGGGGTGCATGCTACATTCAAGTCTCCTATGGTCACACAGAACATCTATGTCTCAATCATTCAAAGCAAGAAAGCATCAATTAATGAACATATGAGATAAAGCAGTAAGGCGTCCCTGACGCATCATCAAAATGGTCATGGGAAATCTAGCTTTATAAGTTAGCTAGCCCAGAAAGTTAGAGGTACATAACTGTATTCAGCTGCAGTCTGATTTAATTACAAATTATGCAAGACAAAATATCCAGATTAGCCGGCTAAACAGGTGTCGGTGGCTAAATGCCAGTACATAAGTGAAGATACTAGAGTGGTGGAGAAGAAACCCACTCGAGTCCCCCGTCAGCCATGCTTCTAGTATGCACCATTGACGTCAGGGCAGGAGGTCGGATCCTCAGGCTCTGCTAAGTGATCTGGCCAAACAAAACCAGCGGGTTCAGCCTCGAATAGCAAGTACCATAAGGGAGCACAGAAGAGTGAGATAAAATCCAGGCATAAAATAATATTACAAATAATAAGTAAAGCTCCCGATCGTAACCTCGGTCCACAGCCTGTTAAATGTTTTAGCACGATAGCCATGTCCTTCGGCTACAAACGGAAGGCTCAAGCACATTCAAGTCATTTCCCAAGCGGCCATTGAATCCTGCGGCTTTCTAAATTTGGCAGGGTTATCCCCGATATATAGATTAAAAGGAATCCCCAGATCGTGTCAACCCAGCAGGGCTAGCCAAACTATAAGACATATAACACATTGATTATGCACCAGTCCCCCGGAGGGCTACCGCGCTAAAATATTTAACACATGGCTCGTAGGAGTCAGATATAGCCATCCGCTATAGGCGAATGAAACCATATCCGCGGCGGCCAACCCGACATGTCAAGTCTGGGCCTGGGGTGGCCAATATGGCACGATCTCGAAATTCTTCCCACCCAATGCATCTACCAAGTTAATTGCCTAATTAATTCCTAGGTTATCCTCAAAGTTCACATGTCGTGGTCACATGATCACCCCTCTAGATGTTGTACATTGTACGAGTACCCCAAGAAGGGATCCGTACTGCACGAGGAGTCTTACATATGTACCCCCTTCTTGGTGTAATGCAACACACATCACATACCACGTCATTGCTACCGACCATTTGCTATTTAAATGCTGGACTCTTGGATGTACTGGCAGGTATCACGTAGGAACACTTAGCGCATAGGATTGCACCTCAGTGCTCACATAGATTGTACCTTAGTACACACATAGGGTTATCCAGCCATCACATAGGTAGTCAGATTGAAATGAGGACTAAGACATAAAAGAACATATGGCTAGGCTCATGCGGCCAGACTATCTGCGGCCATGACTCATGCGGCTGAGCAATGAGCGCATGCGGCTCAGAGGAGATAGGTTCCTGCGGCTAAAGGAAAAGGGCACATACGGTTAAGGACAGCATGCCTATGCGGCTGGAGGGCGGGGTCTTATGCGGCCAAGAACCAACAAGCATATGCGGCAAGGAAGAACCAAGTCCATACGGCTACTGAATATGCGGCTGTGAAAGCTCATGCAGCTGCAAACTGGCTTATGCGGCCAGGAAAGCTTATGCGGCTGGAAACTACATATGCGGCTGTGAGTTCTCATGCGGCCAGAAAATACTCATACGACTCAGAATATTCATGCGGCTGCAATTGTTCATGCGGCTCGGAAATGCTCATGTGGCTGAGAATATTCATGCGGCTGCGATTGCTCATGCGGCTCGTGCACTATTCATCGTCCCTGCCGGAACCAGCGCCGACGAACCTAGGAGATGTCCAAATATTATATCGACCATAACTTCCTCAAAATAAATCAAAATCTAATTTTCCAAAGGTCAAAACTGTGTAGAATCAAATTTTCTACAACATAGGACCATTGATTTTCGAAAATAGCCAAGTTTGATAGATCAAAACCATAAAAATCTATGAAATCCTAGTTTTTTAGGAACTTAGATCTACATAAATCTAGCCATCAAAATCAAAAGCTTCAAGAACTAAACTTGTAGAGAATAAAGAGAAGAACAAAATAGACAAATAATATCAAAGAAAAATCAAGAATGTAAAATGCACAAAATCTCCTCTTTTTGAGCAAGTTATACTTGCCTATGGGTGGTTGTTGAGGAAAGTAAATGGAAGAGTGAATGAGGAGAGAGAGTGAGAAAGATGATATTAAATAAGGGTTGGGTTGGTTTAATAAAACCCTAATCCCTAACCACTCCACTAATGACAATGCTTAAAAAGCTACATGCCACCATTAATAAATAATAAACAAAATTATGCACATGCTAAATACAGATGCCGTATACAGAATCAATGAAGAATACGTATATCGGGACCGGGGAGTGACAGAAACGAACATCAACAGTTTATTGAGAAGGCAAAAAGTAATGGAATCTTCTGAGATGAGGGACTAAAATTCCAAATCAAATTGAAATGAGGTATAAGGGTGTGTGACTCAGAAAAAATTAACAAGTTCTATGATAGGAATGTAATCGAATAAGATATTTCCATTGAGGACTGAGTGATGATCAAAGGGGATAGAAAGAATATTGTATCACTATTTCAATGGTCAGAAGATAGGATATGCAGGAAAACATAACTTACAAGATAACAATCTTATTAATACCCCATGCAAAAACCAATCTCTAACTCGCTAAACTAGCTGAACTCTCAGTATCTACATAAAACTAAGGCAGCTGCCAAGGCTAAATCTATTTGGTATCAAAAATCATCTAAATCAAATTTTCATCCGTCATTGTATGTAACTCGTATGCCAAATGTATTTTAAATTTTAAATATTTCTCTCAATCAAATTATTTTACAGATATCATAATTGTCAGTCATTCTTGCAAAAATGACTACATTAAAATCAAAATATTCACTTGTCATAGTAAATCCTTAGAAAATTCTTTAATGTTGATCCATGATCTATATGCGAGAATTTTCAATTCTCGAAATCAATTGACCAAATTATAATCACTAATCAATTTTTAATCTTTAACCACGCACCTAACAATCGTTCTCATCCAAACATATTAGCAAAATATCACAAAATCTCAATCATTCTTACCATAACTATTATGAGTCTCCAATGGTTGGTAGAACTTGCAAACCCATTTTTTCCCTAAAGTTGTATGCCATTGGTCTTATCTCAATTCCTTACTGCTTATTTCTTCTCTAAAATCTATCATTCCATTGTCTGTGATATTACTTCCATAATTATATCCGTTCCTTCTGGGTACAATAGTCATCTGATCATAAAACTTGATCCTCATCAAGTGTTCCTTTACTTGATCATCATATTCTCATATTTATATATTTTGTCCAAATTCACTTACTCCTTGGGAGAACCTTACCAAATCCTAGACTTTTCTCGCTAACTCTACTTACGTCTTCCTCTATCTTCCATAACTTTTCTTTTAATCATAATATTCAAAATTATTAAATACCTTTATTTGTTCAAATCCAATACCCAAGCACTACTAAGCACCACTAATGATTCTATCCTAAATGAACCACAATTTATAATTCTCTCCAGACTAACTTCCTTACCATGTGCCTTGTCATAACTACCCTTTTCTGCCCTTAGCTTCTAATCTCATTGGGAAAAATGTCGATCCTCTAAGGATGCTCTTACCAAAATAATATAATAAGATTGCTAGGTAACTATCTAGATTTTTTTTGCATATAACTATCACATAACTATATATATAGCTATAAAATATATAACTATCCATAAAATATATGCAACACACTAGAATTGGACCTTGAAAGAGATTGAGCCAATAGAGATTGACATGGTCATAGTAAGTTCTAGGAAAATCAAGTAGAATTTTATAGAAAATATATTTTTTTTGGCGATGATAAGAGATTTTTGAAAATGGAGACAACCGCTAGAAATGCAAATCCTCTAATCGGGCAAAAGTCAGAATAATTTTATGTTGCTAAAAAGACAACCATGGTATGGATATAGTCTTAATAATATTCGAAAAACAAATATATCCGAAGTCACTTTGCCTCAAATTCATGCCTCGCCAGAGTGCACCTGACTGCAATAAATTTTTGGCTTCATAACTTGAATAATGATAGGTTATCGAGTAGTATATCAACTTTATCTATTTCCTGGCTGAACAACATAAGAGACAAACATGATACATTTAGGACATAGTCTCAATAATACTCGAAAACCTATGAACACCTGAAATCACTTCAACTTAGAGTCTATGCCTCGCCAGTGCACAACTGACTGCAGTAAACTCGCAGTTTTCATAATTTAGATAAATGACTGTAGCGCATATGTGTGAAGCCATATTAGGTCACTGAATATTTTTTCAACTTTGTCTATGAAAATTTTAAAGGGATAGCTCAACAATTCAAAAGTTTTCCAATGACTAAAAAAAGAATTCAATAATAGAATGGAATCAATTCTCTGACCGTTCCTGCTTCATGATATTCAAGCATTGAGTTTAGAAGCTTCTAGGCCTTAAATTGATTAAGAAGTTGCCTAGAGAGAGTAAAGTTTCCAGCTGAGTGGAGGAAGTCAACAAATGAAAACATCCTTGGTCCTTGGAATAACTTAGAAAATATCAATCAATATTGGAATTATTTTTAAAAAATAACTCCTTTGGAAGATTTGTGAAGCAGCTAAGTTGAACCAATTCTTTTGGTAACATTAACCTTGGGGCTTTATGGTTCCAGAAGAATTCGGTTCGGGATTGGTTCCGAGAAAGTCAATTGGAAATAAGGTCAAGACAGGTTGGATACACTAGTCGTAGAAATACTTTGGGTAAATAAGAGTTTATTAGGCTTGCTAAAGGAGAACCTGAAACTCTAAATAGTGAATGGATCCAGATTCTAAATAAAGATAAAGAAGTAAGATTTAGTCTAACTAATAGAGAGACTGGAAATAGGTGCTAAAGAAAGGGATTGGAGGAAAAAAATCTAAATTAAACCAGAGATAGCGAAAGAGTATAGGTCCTAAGGGATGCTAGAATCTGATAAGGATATGGTGGAAAATAACCTCTGAAAGCCATGGGACGCTAAAAGATACACAAAATCTAGAAAAATAATATAGGCAGTAAAATATACCACCATACAATTGGCCTATGCTGGGTAAGGCTTAGGTGAAAACATAAACAAGGTAACCTACGAAACTATAAGCAAACAAAAATAGATATTATAAATAGATAATTTCGGTCCTATGTTGTGACAGGATAAATATAATCTAAATGTTCTAATTGTTTCTAAAGTCTATTTTTCTAAGATCAAACTTAGACCTAAGTCAGATTAAAGGACTACATGCTAGTCTAGACTAACTTGACTAGACCAATTTTGCAGAACTGGACCGGCATGGACCACCATTAAAAATATGTCATAATATGATTCCAATATAATGGGACCAGTCGGATCATGCCCAGCCTGCACCGTTATGAGACGGCGTCAGTAAGCTGTATCAAGCAGTGAAACACAACAGGCAAAAATATCTAACAGAAATAAATAATTTTATTTAACTGGAAATGGTCTGAGAAAAATGAAATAACAACCATCTCAATATTCATTTATTACATGTGTTCTGATAAGCAAAGGAAAGGAAGAACTATGCCAACATCTATGGTACTGGGGTTCCTGGTTCAACTGGATCTGCGGGACCCAAGTCAGGTCCGTAGAAGGTACAGTAAGGTAGCCCCTCTTCGTCATAATCACCTAAAAATCTTGGGTCTCCAGTCAGGAGTGAACAAGAACATATTTCATCCACATCTAGCATTTCTAAATTAACAATAAATGAAAATGCGAGACAGTTTAAGAAATAATATATGTTTTTGTAAATAATAGTAAAAGAGAACAAGCAATATGGTACAATGCTAAGCTAATATTTTGAGTATATAACAGGGCCTGTGATCGGCTGGAATAGAGGCAATATGTATACTAACGTTTTGGCCGAAACAAATAGTATACGATACGGCTCAACCCCCTGTGTGGTAGGGGTTAGCGCGAAGCGAGAAACAAGCGAGATTTTGGCTTTGGTCACAGATATTATACTACTCTCCCAAGCAATCCTCGAGACAATGAGTCAATGAGTCAATAAGTCAATCCAGCAATCTGTCAATCGATGTGGAGTTCGAGAGGGATCTACGGTGAATCAGTATCACTATACTAGATAAAATAAACTGATGTATACATTTAATTATTAAAATAAAAATACAGACATGGAATAGATATAAAACTTGCCTCAGGTGGTTCCTCGGCATGGGCAGCAACTGTTGGTGTTTTTGCCTTTGGACTAGGAAAGATAGTCCCACATCGGCTATACCAATTGGTGAGTATCTCAATATAATGCATTGCTTGTGTTGAGGTATGCACATGAGGTGAAGTGGGGCACAAGTGTGTGCCATGTGGGAGTATTTTTCTAGAAAAAAAAGGATTAATTCTAAAAAAAAGTAAGTTAATTTTTGTTGTGCGGACTCGGACTCTAGGATGTCTCGTGCATGCACGGGAGTGTTCGGGAGGTAGGCGTGGACTGTCACACTTCTATGCTGATTGTGGGGTGATCTAAAATATCAAACTCTATTTTTGAGTATTGGTATTTTAGTCCCACATCGGATAGGAGAAGAGGTGAAGTCTCACTCCACTCTATAAATAGAGCCCCTTGGCCTCCTTTGAAAGATATACCAAGAAGAAAGTTAAAGAGAATCCGTAGTCCAGGAATCCCGTTCAAGTCTCAAATATTGACTTACGAGCGTTCCAGAAGTTCTTCGTGAACTTGTTGGTTCCTGGAAGCTTATCGTGTTGGGGCGAATCTTGCTTTGAGCAACGGTGATCTTAATCACTCCAGCAAGAACCTTTTCTCTTCTTCTTTCTTCTTTCTTCTCCTTCATCTAAGTTGTAACTCAGTTCTGTCCGTTAGCAACTGCGATTGCCAGGAAGAACGTGAGATTTATTTTTTGAACTCAGTTTTATCCGTCAGCAACTGCGATTGCGAGGAAAAACGTAAGATTTATTTTCTGATTATTGTTGCTTTTGTAATCAGATTCATATTATAGTGTTCCTCTTGGATATCTAGAATTATCAGAAGGTGAACGTTTGTTTGAAGATCTGATCTCGACATCGAGTCTACCATCTTTGATCAAGTCCCGGGACTAACAATCTCAAAGCAAGATCCTTGTAGATAGAAAACTCTCGTGCTTCTCTCGTCAATACCAACTTTAACAAGTTGAAGAAATTCGACGGAGAATATTTCCAAATCTGGAAGAGAAAGGTCACCCATAATTTTTAACTCGTGGACATAGACCATGTGTTGATTGAGGATAAACCAACAATTCCAGAAGGAGGAACTGCCGATGCTATTACTGCTGCACTCGTCAAGTAGAGCAAATGGAAGAAAGAAAACAACACATGTAAACTTTTGATTCTCAATTCTATGAAAGACTCTTTGGCAGAGTCATATTCCAAGAAGGTGAAGGCCAAAGAGATCTGGAATTCTTTGGATAAGCTATATGAAGATGATGAGAACAGGTCCAAAATCTTCATCGTCGAAAAGTACCACAAGTGGCTCTTCGAAGACGAGATGGAGATGCTACCTCAAGTAAAGGAATTCCTGAAGTTGTGCCAGAAGTTAGATGATGAGAAGATGCCCCTCGTCGACAAGTTTGTCGTTGGAGGGATAGTTTCGAAACTTCCTGCTGGTTGGAGCAACTTCTATGCTAGAATACATCAGAAGAAGCTGGACATTAGCTTGGAAGATCTCCTACAAGAGATCCACGTTGAGGATGAAATACGATCTCAACAGAAGATGGACTCTCTGTCCAACCAACTGGCTAAGGCCGACTTGGTGCAGACAAGAGAGTTCAAGGGGAAGCAGGTGGCTTCTCATCACAAAAAGAAGGACTCCACTAATCTAAAATTGAAGGGTCCTTCGTTCAAGCAACAGAAGTCCAAGTCCCACGTGACTTGCTTCAACTGTGGCAAGAAGGGACACTATAAGAGTGAATGCAAATCCAAGCCCAAACAAGCTGAGCAAGGTGAGCCTAGCAAGGTTTCCATGGTTTCTAACATTGTTGCTATGATTGCTCAGGTCACAGTCGTGGAGACTGACTCTGACTGGTGGATAGACACTGGTGCGACCTATCATGTCTGCTCTGGCAAGGAATAGTTTGTCACATACCAGCCAAATTCTGAGAAAGTTATCATAGTGAACCAAGCCCAACCTGAAGTTCTGGGGATCGAAACTGTGGAGCTGAAACTCACATCCGGGAACACTCTGACACTTCAAGGTGTGAAGCACGTTCTGGTTATTGCAAATAACTTTATCTCTGTAAGCCTGCTTAGCAACGCAGGCTTGAGGATGAACATCAATGCTGGCCAGATGGTGATGTCCAAGAAGGGAACATACTTCGAAAAAGCTTTTCAAACCGAAGGGATGTTCAAAATTTAGCTTGTAAACCAGTCAAATGTAATCAATGCAATCTCTCGTTCTGGTTATTCTCTTGAGTTGTGGCATAACAGGCTAGGACATGTTCACTGTAAAAGAATTAACAAAATATCCAGTCTAGGACTTATCTCCAAATGTGAGGGTAAGGAAGAGAAGTGTGAAGTATGTGCTCAGACAAAGATCACAAGGAAATCCTTTCATCGGGTCAATCAAAGCATAAATCTTCTGGAGTTGGTGCACTCCGATATCTGTGACTTCAAGCAATTCTCTACAAAAGTCGGGATGAAGTATTTCATAACCTTCATCGATGACTTCTCAAAGTATGTGTTCGTCTACTTGCTTAAGTCTAAAGACAAAACGTTCGAGAAGTTTAAGGAGTTAAGGGCCGAGGCTGAACGACAAACTGGACAACAACTCAAGAGGCTAAGAAGTGATCGAGGCGGAGAGTATCGATCTCATGAATTTACATTGTTCTGCAAAGAACATGAAATCATAAATGAGATTACTGCTCCGTATTCTCCTCAATCTAACGGAATAGCGAAAAAAAAAAGAACAGAACGTTGATAGAAATGATGAACTCAATACTGCTAACTGCGGGTCTTCCTAAATGCTACTGGGTAGAAGCTGCATTGACGACCACTTTTATTCTAAATAGAGTGTCATATGCAACTTCGGACGTAACTCCTCATGAACTCTGGTTCAAAGTCAGACATAACTTGAATGTAATTCGAGTGTGGGGGTGTCTGGCTTATGTGAAGCTCCCAAATCTGAAGATTCAGAAGCTGTAATGCCCCGCTCCGCATGGTGCATTATGATGAGTCGTTGACTCGAAGAGTTGCGTTGACCCGAGGAGGTATCGATGCAAATCGATGCGAGAGTTACGTTGGCCAAAGGTAAACTTTGAGTCAATTGGAATCTATGAGTCGAATCGATGCAAAGGATGAGTTCCGTTTGAGCAAGTGCTGATGTTAGTTGATCTGGTGTGCAGGCTATGCCTTTATGCTGGATTACGAATCGTGGCATGGGCGTGATATGCCAAATCAACCGAGTAGTTCAAAGGAATGGATAAGTCCGAGAGTTAGCTATGCGACCAAGTTATTGAAGCGAGCCGCTTCAACTCGACGAAAGGGCAAGGCGTATCGACTTAAGGTGGGCGGGTTCTTGACTCTCTCTCCCTATTCCTTCACGTCTAATAAAATATATATCATTGTATGTGTAAGATGTTATCGAGTTAGCGAGCGTGGCTCGGGCAACGAAAGGTCCTAGTATGTGTTGAATACTAAGATAGAACATTGAATAATCGAACAATTGAAGCGACGTACATCAAGTGTACGAGTCACGATATGACAGTGATGGTAGAACATTGAAAGATAATATCGAGATGTGCATCACGTGCACGCCTCCGAGAACATTGAACACTAGACGTAGAACATTGATTACGGTGCTGAGCGTGCCCTCGTGCACGGAAGCTAGGGAATAACTAAGCAACTACGGAATTAGGCTACGAAAACAACTTACGAATGGTACGCTCTGAATATGAAAATGGGATAACTAAGCCGTTGGGCATCGTGCATCAATATGGATGTGTTAGGGCATAACGCCGACGGAGCATGAGATATGGATGATGGATTATGTTTATGGAACGTGAAACCGTTTATGGAACGAGATTATGTTTATGCAACGGAGGATTGGTTGGAATGTTATGTGTGTTTGTGTCACGACCCACACCCGATTTACGGATACGAAGCGTGTCCAAGTCCAGCCTACGCCGCAGTGTCGGCGGTAGTGCGCTGTCTATACATAAGTCACTGAATCTATAATAACGAGAAAATCTATATCTCATCCACACAGAAATCAAGACACAATGAATATCCATTAAGCAATACTGAATATAAACTGAATGTATCCAAGAAATCAATGTCATGTCCGGTGGACACAAATCCACTATCAGTAGACGAAAAAATAGAGGAATACATGAAATGAACCAACTGAGTACAACCTGCTATCCCAGTAACCTCAACTGCAAAGCACTACGATCTGAAGCTAACTCAATCCACTCGTCTGCTCCTGACCCAAACTCGGCTAACCTGAAGAGATCATCAGGTCCTCCGAGGACTAGCAAGATACATAAAAATGAGCCTTTCTAACAGTTTATTATGCATGGAGGAAAATACAGAATGAACATATAAACTGAGTAATGAATAAAGTACGAATCTATACATTGTCTACACATAGATGAACTGCTGAACAAGGACTAGAGAACTCATGTCAAGATGTCAACTGATGACCAGATCGAATACTCAAACCCTCGTCCCTAGTGTGGACTCACAGGTTTTAACTACTAACCCTTGCCCCTAGTATGGACTCGCAGGTTAGTATCACCCTCGCCCCTAGTATGGACTCGCAGGCGGTAAACCATATACTACTAACCCTCGTCCCTAGTGTAGACTCGCAGGCTAGCATCACCCTCGTCCCTAGTGTGGACTCGCAGGTTAGCATCACCCTCGCCCCTAGTGTGGACTCGCAGGCGCAAACCATATACTACTAACCCTCGTCCCTAGTGTGGACTCGCAGGCTAGCATCACCCTCGTCCCTAGTGTGGACTCGCAGGTGTGGACCAATAACCATGAACCCTCGTCCCTAGTGTGGACTCACAGGTTAGCTTAAGACATATATAACTACTAACCCTCGCCCCTAATGTGGCCTCGCAGGTTAGCTTCAAGGATTCAAGACACGGAGGTAAAAGTAGTTCAGTTCACGATTCACGACACGACTCGATCAAGGCTCAATGGATACGTCCAATAAGATACAAGGCTAACTGTGAACACGGTCTACATAACAATGATATAAGTATATAAAAGGATATAAAAAAGATACATGGAAAAATATAAGAAACTGGATATAAAAAGAGACGG